>JANHFX010002497.1:0-26934 GCA_027560015.1 Chloroceryle amazona
AGCTCTTTTCATATCTAAAGCCTGAGGATTTTGGGGGTTAAAAAGATTATATATTTATTCAGAAATTAAATGAGATTAATAATTTTAAAAGTAATTTACAAATAGCAATCAGCCTCAGCAATGAAGGTCAAAAGAAGAAAGGACACTTTAGCAATTGAATATATTTCCTCCCTTTAAAGTTTTAATACTGCATACCTGTTAATAATGGGAAATATCCTCCTTCAAGAGTAGCATTTTCAAAAATTGGTAGGATCCTTTTGCTAATTCTAATCTTCTTTTAATAAAATAATTTGTTAAAAAGGATTATAAAAAAAGCCTGAAAATGGAATGCCAATAGACACGTACTGCCGATACAATAAACAGTTAATGTATTTTTCTAAATGAATGATTTAAAATAGCTATTAAAGTAAAGAGAATGAGCTTATGTTTCTAGTAATGACTTCTCTGCCTCAGAATGAAATCTGTAAATCCCTGATTGCAATTTCACATCCCAAAAGAACAAGCAGTCCTGGGACTGATGCTTATTGCCTTTATCATTAACACTAGCACATCACATACGTGATTTTTATATCACTGGTTTGAATATTTAGATTTATACTTGTGTATGCTTTATATTTTAAATTTCATACAGCTATTCTGTCACAGAAATAAAGCTCTCCTTCAACAAGGCTTTTTTGTATGTACATGCATACATGTATACACAGACTTTCAGTATAGCTACAATTTTATTCATAAGAGTGCATAATGATTCAGGCTGTGATTGTTAATAAAAATGCATTTCTAACCATCAAATTTGAGTCTATTATTCTAAGTTAATTGCATTTGCCCTAAAGAGACTTGCAACTGGCTGTCAGCCTATTTGTGTCAGTTCCATTTTATTCATCAGTCAATCTTGTCTCCTCTTTTTTCACATTCCATATATTGATCAAATAGATTCGTTAGCATGTCTCTGCAGCTTTAAAAAAGTTTGTTGTCAGGTTTATTTGATTACTATATTAGTTTGCATGTTATCTTAATTGTTATTTCAATAGAAAATAAATGCCCTTTGATAGTCCCACAAGATTCCCATTAAAAATAATCCATATTACAGTTTAGTGGATGGAATGAATGTGGTAAGAAAATAAACACATTAAACCTATTTTTAAAGGTGGTATTAATCTGCAGCTGTATTGTACTTGATCCAAGAGACAGGAATAGAAATAAGTACAGTGTGAAACAATTTTGATAAACATCAGTGCCGTATCATTGCATATTATGCTATGTATAAAATACTTTGAGAAAAAGATGTGCGATATAAAATAAACTGAGGTCATATCTGGAAGAGTGGTTTTTGTGGTTAGGTGTGAAATGGAACGATATTATATATGGCTTTAGACACTAAAAATTAGGCTAGAGAGTCTGCAAGAAAAGACAGGTGGAAATGCTGTGTTACATAGGGCAAATTTTTGATAGGGAGAGGAAAAAACCCCTCAGCTTTTGGAAAGGTATTTACTGGAGCAAAAGATAAACATCTAAGCAGGTAGCTGCTTCCTGTAAAGAGAGGATGCCCTGTTTAATTAAATAAATTCGTTTAGCTAGATTTAGAAATTGAAGCAACATCTTGTGCATGTTAGTCACTCAGTCTCAGTAATGACTTCCCAAAAACCCAATTTTTACATCAATTTTCTCAAAGGGGAAGGTGGTGCAATCAGTTTTTCCATATGAATCTCTCAGAAACCTGCCTCTGGTACCTTCATTATCAGCAAGACTACATTATCCTGGGTTCTTTCTTGACACTGAATCTGGGACCTCCCCAGCTAGTACCTGAGCTTACATAGTGCCAGAAATAAGTACTGTGGGAAATCATCAACAATGCACTTACTACCTCATTAAAAAAAAATAAATTATGAGAAGTCCATGTGCCATGTGTCTTCAGGTAGCCACTCAAGACATAGAAGCATTGATTTAATAAAAATATAAGGAAACAATCTTGTGCATTACCTGTACTTAAATACATCAGAAAACACCATAGCTTTCTAAAACACAAAATGTGAAATTATGACAGTTTTCCAAATTCCTTGGGAAAAAGCTAAGTCCTTTCATTTCTTTGGACAGGACTAGTCTTTGTATTATCTAACATTAGACACTTAAAAGTCTGTTGTCTGGGCAATTATCTATATTTTGTCTGTAGCCAGCTGCATGGGGGTGGATGAGAACATGGACAAAGCAAGTCCTCCAAAGAGCAATTTTTTTTCCTGGCTTAAACTCTTCTGTAAGGATGGGATGACTTGCCAGCAAGACAGGCTTGCCTCTTCCATTGATTACTGCAGGAGTTTAGGCCAGACTGAACACCTATCACGTAGCTACAGCTGGTAGGATGAACACCACCCTAAGGGGCACCTATCTCATTAAAGTAGAGCACTTTTAAATGCCTATACCTAGCTGTGGACACATAAAACGTCCAGCTCCTAGATTATTATTTTTCATCTGGAACCTCTTTAACAGTATTTCATACCAAGCAACCATGCTAAAGCTTCAGATGCCCTAAAAGAAAGCTCAAATTTGCAATTGTCCTAGAGCAGTTAGCAACACTCCTGCGATTCAGAAGCACACGGCGTGATGATAGTTTCAAGCTAAACTGTTATGACCAGCTAGTATGGAATATAAACAGGAACAGATGAGAAGAATACAGCCTCAACATTTGAGACAACAAAGAAAGAGTGAAATGATTGCTACATAAAAGACATTTCAAAGACCTCCCAGAAAAGCAGGCATAAAAATCCCCAATAAAAAGGCTCAGCAAGAAAACTGTCACACCCCCTAATCCTCAGCAGACTTTAACAAGATGTTCACATGAGCCAGAGATTGTCTCCTTCCCTAGAAGACAAAAGGCACAGAAAACAATACTGTCTAGCATAGGATTAGGAGGCAAGAGATAGATAAAAAGGATTCCTTAACCTTACAATTAGAAACCCCAACTCTCCAGCCAAAAGCATAATCAGAAACAGACAGCAAACCTGTGTCACAATAATAGCTGCATCTTTCCTTACTCTTTGAAAAGTGATTTTTTTTTTATATATATTATTTATTGCCACCCTAAGAAAGGTTTTGATGGCCACTTGACTACAAGACAACTGCTGCTACCAAAGCACAATCCAGAACACATGGCAATAGCCTTTTATTTCCCATTCTTTATATTTCTACCACCTCCAACCAGGCAAAAATTAGATTGCCAATGCTCATCCCTAACCTCCCGCTAAATTGTACAACCAAAAGCAAAATTCTATGTAATACACTAGTCTTCTAGCAAATGATCAGCTTACTGTGCCCTAAACCAGACACACAGACAGATTCTTCATGCCAAACCTGGCATCAGCATGTGCTCTGATTAAAAAGGAAACAACTTAGTTGTTATAACAAGCATCTTTCGCTTTCCTTGGTATTACTAATGCCTTTAAACAGAAGGCAGGGTACTGGCAAGAGCAGAAAACAGACTTGAAGGAGGAGGAAACCTACAGCCTGTAAAGAATCTACAGTTTCCAAAGTTGACCCTCCTGCTGTAGCTAACTAGTGACCATAAGCCGCAATATCTGTAGAAGTTTGCTGCATACAAACAGAAGACTCTGAAGCTGAACAAGGCAACCACAAGACACTGACAAATGCATTTACAGAGTGTATATTAACTCACAGACATAACTTCAGCACTCAAAAAAACATGTACGATTAGGAACTATACATGTCTCTTCTTCGTAAGGGGTTCATTGAGGCAAGCAAGAATCAAAGCAAGCACTCACTGAAGGACAACCAGGAATTCAGCAGTCACCAACAGGCAGTTGATGTTGCTACCCTTTCCCAATCTTTCTGGTACCATCAGGAAAGGAAAAATCAATCAATTTTTTTTTCTTCAGGTGCAGCACACTTGCAAACTATCGCTTTATGCTCTTGTGATCCTACTTTCTATTGGACCTTAATTTTCCTGCCTTCGGCTAATGTTCAGTGGTCTCGTTCTGTGCAAGCTAGACACTACCTCAGAGCTGCTTCATACTGTGGCAGATGAAATAATCCCCTTAAGTAAACTACTTGAAACCACTTAGAAAGAGGTTGGCAGAGATGCAACCTTACCCATTGTCATTTGTTATGGAAAGACAAACAAATCACACTTCCGAGAAGAATCATGGCTTGAAATAAACGCACACAAAAAGGCTCAAGTTTCTGTTCTCTTTGAGTAAAGCTCAAAGAGACCATAAAACTTGGCTTACACGTACTTGAAGAAAAGGAAGATAAGTTATCTACAGATTTCCAAGTCAACTTTCTGGCCTTGGTCCAGATGAGTGCAGGTAATCACCACGTACATCCGCAAAGAATGTCGCTAGCAGTGCTCCAGACAGAGCAATACAGGATGCAAATCACTGCAGGGTAGGAGCAGAGGGTAGTATGGTCTGCATGGTGGCATAAGCAAATCAATCTCACTCAGCCACACAGTGCCCCAGGCACCCTGAGTCCGGCTTGTGGTGTAGTGTCAGAGACTCACAAGCCTTCACCTGCACACACACTCATCCTCATGCCACGAGGAGCTTCACTACTGTGCTGCTGAAAGGCCAGCTATGCTTGAATCAAGAGCCTGGAAATAGGACCATGACACCCTCTCCATTGCCTAAAAGTTATTTCATAATCTTATTTTCCTTATTCTATAAGCAAGCCACCTTCTGATTACCACTATTAGAAGCACAACTTGTGAAAAATACCTACCTTGTAGATCTCAATTTGCATTCAGATCCAGATCTACTAAAAAAACTGCAAGAACATCTTTTCTTTGGGCAAGCCCTGTGCACCACAAAACCCCACATCCAGTAGGATCACAATGCCACCCAAGTATTCAGCCATTCAGGCAAGACCTATATCTTCCCCTCCAAACAGAGGAGAAATATGAAGTGCTACAAACACTATGAAGTCTTCTGGTTTGCATTACTATTGATTTTAAGATACTCCAATACCACAGTGGTGAGATAGTGCAAAACCCTAATACACCTAAAAGCACAGGCAGCATTGCCATGCTGAAACAGAAACATAAAGATGGATGAGCTAAACTGGAGCTTTCACCACATCCAAAATCCATGGTTCAGAAAACTAGACTGCATGTACTACAGTGGTTATGTTTAATAATGTATTCTTCTAGCTTAAAAAAACCAAACTTCAAGTCCAGCATCTTCATATGTACCATTGGTAGGAAGAGGGATGTAATGAAGCACAGATGACGTCTGTATTCAGGTTCATTACCAACATTTTCCTCGGTTGCAATTATTTTAATGAAGATTTTGCTTAATTAAGATTTTCATGATTTGGCTTAGGAAGCAGATACAACACCTGATATAGTATGCCTTGAAGCCAAACATTTCCATCAGCTTTAATGGGCATTAGGATGGTCCCTTACAGATCAAGGCAGGGCCATTTCACTTATCAGATGCATGAAGACAACTCAGACATTTGCCACCAAAGAGACAAGAAGTGCAAAAACCATAGACTTTACTCACCCAGAAACTGAGGGATAAATGCTGCATTGGTGAGTCAGGATCCTCAGAGTCTCTGCTCCTCTGGATGAAGCAAGTTGTATTGACCATATGAAAGCTGCCTGTGTCCCCTGAGGAAAAAAGTCATCTCAGCGAGATAGCAGAGGACACAGGATCCTTAAAGGGAAGGGGTATTCCCAAGCTTCTATTAAGAGCTGGTTTTTCCCATACTTATGAAGTCAATTAGAGGACTAAACTTCCAGCTCCAGTACCTTGATTTTCTCCTCTGACAAGACAGTTTTGAGGAGTTCACAGAAAGCTGGTGCCTATGTGGGATAACAAAGCCACTTCACCAGCTGAGGAACATTTCCTGCTTAGTGAAGTAACCCTCTCCCATTCTTGTTTTTCAAGAACTTGACAGCCCCTTGGACACTCAGGTATCTCCCCAACCTTCTCAGCTCCCTTCTCCCCACGCTAACAGAACATGGCACAGTATCTTTGCAACTACTGATGGGATGCTTTTCATGCAAGAATATTAGCTCAATTATTCTAATTCCATGGCTCATTGCCTGTTTCAGCCTTCAGCTCATCTTTAAAGTGCAACTATTCTTTGTATCAACGACTTAAAATAAACTTTTTAAGGTTCACTCAAAACAGCAGAAGAAGCACAGAAGTGCTGTGCAATGGACTATGCCTTCAAGCTTTTTAGTATGAGGATAATAAGCTCTTAGCCTCACAACCATTTTCTTATGAAAACTGAGTAAGAAGCCCAAAAGGGTCAGCCTAGAAGCCACACAAAACCTACATGTTTCTATTTGCAGGATCTCAGTGTATTCCTTTAAGATCAGGCAACCCCCAAACCTGACACCTAGCCACCTTACAAACACTGCTGATTCTACACCTTACCTGAGAACAGCCATGGCATTGCTCTCTTCCTCTTACATTTCTTTATCTGCCAAAGAAGGAGGAAGGCCCATGGCCCCCTCCCTTCTCAGCTGACATTTTCCTGAGTGAGAGTACTCAAACCAGTCCATACCACCTGAAAGCCTTTAGATGGGAGAAATAAGCCAATTTATCTGCTTCCTACTCAGCCACAGCAGTGTTGGGTAGTGGTTATCTTTACTTCTGATGGTGACCTTTGATTGGAGAGTCCCAGCTGGAGCCAACCTGAGTGATTGCTCAGATTTTGGCAGTTGAGGTCTGGATGGTTGGAGAGTGAGCATGTTGATCTGTGCATCACCCACACCCTGGGCTCTTCCAGGAACAGTGAGCTGGCTGTGTTAAGAGACCACATCATCTAAAATAGTTTAGAAAGCATCGTGCCACCATTAGAACATTTCCTAATGAGGTACCCAAGACCTTGTTGTTGTAAGCAAAAAGCCTGCGCCCGACAGCTCTGCATTTATTTGCATTGCAAACACACATGACACAAACTTTCTCTGGTAGTTAGAGGACACTGCTGGGGCTCCTGTAGGCAAGGTCAAGACAATGTTAGTCTGCTCTGTTAAAGCATGAGGAGGTAAATCATTTTCTGCAACTCAGAAGTCATTCAGATGGTACTTTTGGCATTTCCCTCCACCCCCCCTCCCCGCTTTTGTTCTGTCAGTCTGAAGAGAACAGCTCGTGTGATGTAATTTAGAATGGAGCTTTTTTAAAGCTTTCACTCAGGAAAAGCTTCAGGAGCTCTGGGGGTATAGCTTAGCTCTGAGAAATAGAAAGAAAGCAAGTTTGCATTGACAGCTTGATCCCAGAGAGAGGTGGCTGCCTGCTTGTCTAACAGGTCCTCTGGGTCTGGATGAGGCAGAGACAGAGGAGCAGTCATATTAAGTGAACGCGCGCTGCCAATGTTAAAGGAAAAATTACCATTATTCTGCATAGTTCACTGTTTGCTACTGCTATTTCCTTCAATAAAACCTCTTTTCACTTGCCAATTGGAGCTTGTCATGTAACAATATTTCTTATGCACAATACACATACTAAAATGCCCCTGTGTTTTTAATACATTTATAGTTGTTAACAATAGTGGTATAGTGACAGAAAAAAATGTACTTGCTTTGAATACAGAGTAGACTGAAAAAAGAACAAACCAGAGGCCCTGCTCTGAAGGATTAATGAGGGTTAGATTTTGCCTAATCTGTGTTAAAACAGTGACACTTCTTCCATTTCATTGACAACCACTTTTTCCTCTCAGGGCCTGGGCTGTGACCTCCTTGCTTGGAAGGGGTTATACACCCGAGCCTTGAGTAAAAGCTTCAATGAAAGTTCTGATGTGAGGAGAGGGCTGAGCTCTCACCTGCTCCAATCCCTGGGACAGATGAGAGGTGCTGCCTCCGGGGCTTTGGCAAGCTCAGCGCACTGAAGGTTGCCCAACCGACCCTTTGATCCTTGTGCGTGGTCCACAGATGGGTGGGCAAGTGCTGACCTACCAGCTAGCAACACCTGAAACCCCCAGTGTTCATTGCTCACATCAGACACTGGCAAAAGTCCCTGGGAGTGTGATTCCTTGCAAAGCAGGACAAACAGCTGGCACTGGGGAGAGGCTGACATTTCATCAGTGTTGCAGGAACTCTGCAGCTCTCCTCTGAAAGCCTGTACAATGAAGACATTGTGCTAGTACTGCACTTGCCAACATTATAAAGCCAGGTGGAAATGACCACAGTGAAGGTGCCACGGTGAGAAGAAATTATGTGTTTGCACTTGTGAGCAGGCTGAACCTAATACTTCATGCACTCAAATGAACAAGCAGCTGTTTGGAAACCTTTGTAGCACAGTTATGAAGGGAACTTTCTTCTGCCATAAGATTCATGTTTCCTAAGAACACTATTTTGTTCTGAACAAGTTAATATACACAGGAAAAGACATCTTGAGTGTTCCTGGGCTCTCCTACACTATCCAGGAATAGTGATAGACTGTGAGTTTAAACACATCCTTCCACTGCACAGTGAGAGAAGTGTATTTAATACTATCAGCAGAATAGCTACCACGTTTGCCTTAGCTGGAGCTGGCAGGACTACACTCTCCTAAAAGTACTTATCACATAATTAAGAAACAGTGGATGTCATCTGTGTGCCCCCCAAAATAGATCTTCTGCACCTTCTGTGTCCCCCAGGAAAAAAATGTTTTGTGAAAAGATGTATAGCACAATACATCTTTCCTTGTCAGCTCTCTCTAATTGCTTTGTCTACAACAATTTCTGAGGAAAAGAGCAATGAAACCCAGAGAAGGCTACTGTACTGGAGGGTATTTTAGAGCCTGATCTGTTTTGCTTCTGGAAGTCTTTCCACTGACACCTGCTGATACTGGATTAAGTCCTTGTGGAGCTAAATAAATGGTTTTCCAACACGGTCCAGCAAAGGCTGCTCAGCAGCACCCAGAGAGGTGGTCAGATGGTAGTAAGATTAGTAATATTTGCTATAGTGGACAAGTCCAGCTCCCAGTTGTGTTCTAGTATAGCATGCAGATGAGAGAGAAAAACATGGAAATGTTTGCCAGGAGAGTCTCTAGAAGACATAAGACACTCACAGATTGGCATTCATTGTTGGATTCAAATCAAATAAAAGCTTTTATAACTTATTAGTAGACATAGGGTTTTGTAGTCATATATTATCACATGCCAATTTAGCACCAGTAGAGCTTTAAGGACCATCTATGAGAAATGCTGCATCTTCTGTGATTTGCAGCAATATTTCATGGCGTTTGAACTGTTAGGGTATGTTTTAAGAATATATGTGGTTTTGATGGTGTTTCCCCCCACCAAATCAAAATGCTGACAACCTCAGAGCTCCTCTGGCATTAATGATGTGCAAGGATATCTTTGTGACCATAACCGTGAGTAATACCTGCTTGGGGAATAAACTCTTGGCACATAACTTCAGTGTCATTCAGAAAGTGGCACGGTTGCCAAAGACCTTGGAACATGAAAGGAAGACACTGTGCTGTCTTTTCATTGGGAAGTTCACAAATTCTGCCTAGAGATCTCTTTGATATATTCACGTTTCAATAGATAGTGCTTACCAAAAATAAAACTCAGAATTTTAAGTGCTTTCCAAATGTAGTGACACAGAGTTTTATATGGAGAAAAAAAAAAAAAGAATCTTTTGTAATAAACTCAGTATTTTCTCTTTTACATTACCTATGAACTTCCCAAACTGAACTGAGTGAGCATGTCCATGGGTGAGACACAAGCATGTCCATAGGTGAGACCTACCTTTAGTTACTGTGCCACAGTATTAAATAAAGCCGTGCCCACTTCTGGCTACCCTCTTCTGGTTAGGATTTTGTTTCTGAACCTTGATTGTATTGGCAGACCCCTCATCAATGGGTTGTGTAATTAACCGTGAGAGAAAAGGAGGGAGGGAGGGAGGGAGGCTGAACTAGTGCAGCAGTGCTGTCGATGCAAAGACTTTAATAACAATAACAATGTTTATTTTTCCTTTAATTTGAAAACTACATGATCAGTTCACATGAGATAACGCATCAAAATCTCCAACTTCACACTCTGCAGTGAGGAATAAAGGAGAATTTAAGAGTTTGGAGTTATCCCTGTGATACAACAGATGAACATGAGCTCTGGGATGGACCTGCCCCAGCATCCCCTGTGGCGTGTCCATGAGTCCCATCAATGGGGTGGCATCAGAGGCTCTGCATGGGGCTGTGCATCCCAAATTCCTGTAGCCTGGGTAGGGAACAGGGACTGGCATGGCCCTATGGTGGCTGAGATGACTTACTGACATTAATAAATACAAATAGATACTTAGCCCTCCACTTGAAGGGGAAAGGACAGGGCAGTGTGTATTCAGTTCTGGTTCGGAGACTTAATTGCTCTGAGTTTGTTTAATTATCCCTTTTAGCAAAATATAAGAAGAGTGCAGTCCTGGAAAAGAAAGAAAGAAACAAAAGAATATGGAAAGAAGAGTTTATTTTTTCTTTACAAAATCTTTCTGAGGCTGTTTTACCACCTAGAAGATCCAAAAAACCAATCTGGGGCTTAAATTCAACTTCAGAAATAACCACTCCTTCTCAGAGACTCCCAGAGATGATCTCTTTCAAGAGTTGCTGGAGTAACAACAAGGTGCCAAGATGCCCTGATCATAAACTGGAGGAAATTAATTCAAAACAGACAAAAGAAAAAAAAGAAAACAAAAGAAAACAACCCAAAACCCACTATCAGGAAGCAGTATGTGAAATGACACAGGATCCTGCTGCTCTCTGGACTAACCCCAATTACTATAATGGAGTTATTTCAGGGAGGCCATTTCATACAGTCCCAACAACCAAGACATAAATACAGAACTATGGTAGGAAAGAAAACAGTGGCTGAAGGAGAATTTGAAAGATCAAATCTATAAACAAACCCTGGGGGCTCCAGCATGGCTCTCCCAGAGAGCGCACGGCCATGTCACGCACCCTGGCCCATGGATTTCTGTGACTGCATTGCCTGTTGCCCAGCTGAGGTTATGTTTCTGCTACTTGATACCAAAGCTGTGAAGATCCTGTGAAAATCTGGTGATATATCTTGGTGTTTATCAGCTGAGGGCTCCTGAGGCCCTGGCGCCAAGCTCTGACACAGAGCGATGGAGAGTGCAGGTCTCTGGGCAGGCACCTGTAAACTATCCAGTGAACGTGCTGCAGAAACAGGGGTGAATTTTTCTGCTGTGTTCCTTGAGAGCATGAATTATGTCCAGTATCTAACGCAGATGATGATGACGTCTGGTGCAATAGGGGCTTTTTAATTAGCACATAGAAACTTGAAGTGTTTGGACCCCCTTCTTGCAAAGTCTGTTACAACTCTAAAGTGTAAGCTAACAACATAAGATTCTCACTGATCCCTTCAATTCTTTTTTAAGCATCCTTAAATCCAGGGCTTTTTTTTTTTTCTTGCTGTACATCTTACTTTTTATAGTTAAAAGTAATTTTAAAGCAAAAAGGAACATAAACAATATACACTGACTCTTGACACTCCATTGCTTTTTTAAACTAGAATAATAAAAATTTGCAAATGAACAAAAGAGTGGGAGGAAGATATCTGATTTACAATGTTTTTGAGATAAAGAACACTATAAAAAAAGATCAATGTGAATAATAAAGCATTGTTAACTGAGTCATGACATTTCTATTCTCAGTGAAGATTTGAACAGTAGAGCTCTGCAAATGAGCACCTTGTGCCATTTTCAAAGTGGGAGGAAGACATATAATTATAATTTTTAAAGTGAAGAGAATTTTAAAAAAATCTCTGTGAAAAAGTTTATTGAAAAACATATCGACATATCAATATGACATAAATTAATTTTATTAAACTAGGAGGGGGGGAAACCTCTTTTTGAAGACTGGCTGCAGAAAGCATTCCTTGAAAAGAATTTTCTTTATTAAAAACTCTTTTGCTAAGATGAAACAGCACTGAATGTCAGCACTACCGTATATTTATTCTGTAACTCTTCCAACAGCTGAGATCTATAAAAGAAACATATTTTCAAAACAGTTTTAACCTCCATTGTCTTGATCATTCGTATTAACATTTTTCATGTCACCTATTGAAATCCCTTAAAGGAACCTTTTATTCAGTCAAAATTAATGAAGCCATTTTCTTAAACAGCCTCCAAAAATTAAAAAGGACGTAATGTTGTGCATTTTATTTGACATACATTTTCTGCCATTTCACTTATTTGTGTGATGAGAACAAAACTCCATTTTTATGCTAGCAAATCTGCAGAGAAAAGCGATTTTGAGAGAGAAGAAAACTAACTCTGCTCTTGCTGTGTGTGCAATTTAAATCCACAGTGAAAATACAGCATTGATCAGATTACTCCAATTGAGTCATTTAGTGCTTTGGCATTCCTGAAGTTAGGGCCCAGCTGTGAAATCATAGTTGGGGCCAAACTCCGCTGTTAGGTGAGTGCACATGGCTCCCATTTTCTTCAAAGGGAATGACACACATGGCCAATATTTAACTTTCACCTCTCCCATTCTTCAGCTAGCAAAGCCAGAACCAATGGACTATATGCAGGCAATTTAATAGAATTAAGAATATAATCAAGATTTTCCAGGACTTACTGGTGATTTGGGCTATATAATTCAATACACCTTAAAGTGCAGATGCTCAGCATATTCTGAAAATCAGGCCATCTCGAATATCTTACTTTTAAGCAGGTAAAATCATAAATCACTTTGAGTATTTTGGCCATTGGATTCTAACAAACACCTTTTCAAAATCATAAGCTCCAATTTTCTGGTTTGGCTGGGATGCCTGGGAGACTTACCACATCCCAACCCATTTTGGGTACTGTGTTTGCACACATTTCTCCCCTGACATTACCATTAAGGACTTGAACATAGTGCAGATGCCCTTCTGCAGCAGCCAGCCTCTTAAGAAAATCCAAGTTCTGGTTCTGCAGATCCACTGGGATGCACGGGACTGCAGGGACAAACCTTTGAGGCATAAGTGAAATGGAGAGAAAACTGGATGCCTCCCCAAATCTAGCTGCCCCGTGGTGTATTCAGATCTTAATTTCAACTCAAGGTCAAGTGGAAAACTTTCCTACCATCCTTGCTGACTCTCCTCTTCGCTTTCCCCCAACTCCATCTGTTCCTCACCCATATCCTTCGTTCCGCACTCGCCTCCCTCTTCTTCCTGTGTCCATCTGTTCCCTCCTTCCTCAACACAAGTCGGGGAAGGGAAGTAAATTCAGTCATTCACTGAACAGATTTCAAGATGAACCCCCTCCCTCTCCAGTTCTAACTTCATTCATCATGGTAAAAATTATAATGAATAGAAATGTTGAAGGTGAAAATTTATTAGGGATTGTGTTGCTTTCTTATATCAAAAGCAGTTAAAGCTGCATATAAACATTGGCTTCATTCATTTTTCTTAATATATGGTATAATTAGTGAGAAATATTAGTGGAAGTGTTTGCTATGAAGTCCATCAACACATGCCTGTCAGAGTTTAGGATCTGTGCCAAAACTTTTTGCCAGTCCTGTGATAGATTTATAATAAGCCAATAGAAGGCTTTACAGTCAGCTAGGTCACTAATTCATGAAGTTAAAACATATGCAATGAGGTCAAAAATTCACTATTGATAAAATGCCCCCTCCTGGGATAGCACCATTACCTTTGTTACTGCAACAGCAAAATAAAACAAACTCAAAGCTCCTGTGAATTACCAGTCCATCATCATAAATCAGAAGAGAAGCACTTGCACAAGTTCATGATGTCATATGAAGCCTGATATATATGTATTTATAGCCTTGTGTACTATTTCCTGTTTCCTTACGACAAAAATAAACAGTCTCTAAATCCCCCGTATCCTTCTGGCTGAGCTCAGCAAAATGCAATGGGCACGAAACTATGAAGGCAGCCATGATATATTAGTCCAGAGCAGCTTGTTTCAGGTCGGCTGTGACACCCGCTCAGCCTCTAGCCCTTCACAGGTATCACAGGGTGTTAGGGGTTGGAAGGGACCCTGGAGATCTTCGAGTTCCAATGCCCCTGCCAGAGCAGGACCATATAATCCAGCACAGGTCACACAGGAATGCATCCAGGCAGGGTTTGAAAATCTCCAGAGCAGGAGACTCCACAACCTCGCTGGGGAACCCGTTCCAGTGCTCTGTGACCCTTACAGTAAAGAAGTTCCTCCTCATGTTAAGGTGGAACCTCTTATGCTCCAGCTTATATTCATTCCCCCTCTCCTACATGGATGAGAGCAGTTCCCATGGAGTTTGCTCCGTCTGCTGCATTTACTACAGGGATAGTCCCACACCACCTCCTACTTTGCCTCCCTGACCCTGGAAGAGAGAAGGAAGGAAGATTAAAGCCTCCATGCCCTATGCATGGAGTGAATGGCCTGGCAGGCATAGCAGAAATGGAGGAGCTCAGCACCCATCAGGGAACCTGGGCTTGCCACCATGAGAACCTTGGCCTAAGGTATGGAGGTTGGTGTTGGGCTGAAATTTCCTTTCTTCTCCTTTGTTCATGGTTTGGGAACCTCATCTAAAGTTTCTGGGGTGCTTGGGAATAGATGATATCCCACATTTCATCTCAGACCTGACAGCCCTCAAATTTTCTATACCTATCTGCAAAAGGAACTTCTGTGTTTGACAGTGATCCTCTTCTCAGATGAAACTTTCTCTCTTAGCAATTTGTTTTATTTCTGGCTTTCTTTCCAGAAATGAGACAGAGGGTAACAGAAGCAGTGCACCAGCCCATGTAACCTCCCCCTGCAATGAAGCCAACTTGCTTATATTTGCCCCCAAACCAACAACTCCTGAAATCAGTGACTGTCACTGAGCAGCTGGGGGTGATACAGGTGCCAAACCACATTTATTTACAATGTCCCCCTGCAATGTTGTTTTGTTCTTCCACCAAGACAGCTGCACCAGCTCCCTGCCTCTCCCGAAGCTCCCTGGGGTGACCCTGAGCAGCGAGGACCATCCAGGTAAGGTGCTGGGCCCATGCATGTGTCACACCATGCAGAGATACCCCTGGCAGCCCTTCCCATTGCTGCTGTCAGACAAATTATGTCCTTTAAACCAACAAGAAAAAGTATTTTGGTTTCCTTTTTCCTTTTTCTTTTTTGAAACGCAGCCATCAAAACCTGAGGATTGAGTTTCATTTTACTATGAGTCTGTTCAAACCAAGTGAGTTCAGTTCAAGCCTTTATACTTACAAGTTATCACCCATCAGGTCAGATGTAGCTCTGCCTGCATTATCTCAGGACTGAATGGATACGGCACACAGCTCATTCAGTGACAACCATGTGATAGATTAAACAGACAGGTAGCAACCATGGTGTGTGAGATAACAAAAGGCAGGGAGATCAGCCAGGCGTCCCTTTGGTTCATTCACTGCACTGATACCTGAAGATGCCTTACGGTGAAATTAAAAAGTTACACATCCTAAAGTGCTAGAGTTTTCCACACAGTGCACCATTAACCCTTGAGACTCCTTGCCACAGGCGTGTGAGACAAAGGGTCACTGCCAGGATGGATTGGGAACAAATTCCACCAGGGAGTAGAACCTTAAGTTCCTTGTCCTTTGTTTGTAAGATGCATATGAGCCCTACATAGGTAAAAGATCAGTTCTCCTCCTTCTCTTTCAGTGGCAACTCTCCCTAACCAGTTGCTCCAAAGAGTTCTTTGGTATTACCCCTATTGCTGCTGTCACCTCTTACATCCTTGTCCTATTTTATCCTCTTCTCATTTGCCAAAAAAAGGTCTGAGAGCCCTAACTTGCCACGATATAAAAGCTAATTTCAAAAGCATGGTAGGAAGCTCCAGCCTCAAATTCTTCAGGTCTGCAAGACCTGGAGAATTAGGTTTGTACCTAAGCCAATAAAGAGAAATAGAGGTCAGGGTATCTATGGTAAATGTCAGTCTTGGTATCACTGCTCCTCACTATTAAGCAGAGGGATCTGGGGCTGACATCAGTGGAAAATAAGTGATTTATTTTGTGCTTTCATGAATTTAGACACTGCAGTCAGCCACCTGAATCACCCAACTGAAAAAAAAAAAAAGTAGAAAATTTGTGTGAGTATTGAGACTATATCTTTAATACAAACATAGGTGACTGATCCCAGTCTTCTACTGCAACAGCCAAGGCAAGCCCCAGCTTCCCAGTATGAGGAAGAAAGTAGCTACTTCATGATACCATTTAAAATGGCACATTGTGAGAGTTTACCTCTATCTGCCTCTGCCTAACACTGAATAATCTGAGCTTTCTTCATCATGATACACTTATTTTCCCTTTTTAATTCACTTCAGTGGATGATTTCTACACATTAAAAACACAGTTGTGACTATCTGAAGCTGAACACAGGCTCTTAAAAGGCAGTAACAAAGTCTGCTTAGCTTAATTGTAGTTCAATTTTTTTTACATTCTCGTTTGACAGTAATCACAAAATAATAACAGTTGTATATCATATATTTTTTAAGCCTATTTGGTTGCACTTAGTTCTTCCAAACCCACAACCTACTACTGTTCCATGCAGCAACAAACTGCAAAAGAAAACCAAAACCAACTGCTAGCCACTTCTTTTTATGCTGGGCCAGCATAATCTTTATTTCTTTAGACACTTTGTAGAAACATTAAAAGGATAAAAAGACATAATATAGACGGACCCACAACTGAACTGATGGTAATTGCATAAAAATGAAACAGAGACCTATAATTGTACACTGCTTTAGCCTCTATTGCACTGTTTTCTGGAAGCAAGGATCTCGCTTGTCATAGCAAGTTGCTTGTTACGGTGCCTGCATGAAGACTTGATCTAGCTGTACAAGACAAATATAACATTACTTAAAGGGAGCTTTTCAAACTAAGAGTCTGACACTAAAAGGTACTGTATTTCCAAAGATGTAGTATGCTTTAACAAACAGAAGAGTCCTTGAATGACAGCTTTTGTTACCCTTTTGTTTGATGGTGCTGTATTGAAAAATTCAGGTTATGTCTATGCTTTTCTATTTCTGGTTTTGATTTCTCTTCAACAGCACTTCAAGAATAAAAATTGACTCGAAGCATGAATAGTATAAGTCAATGGATACAGTAAATGTTAGTCTGGCATTTACTGATTACTTCTGTCTGATTTTTTTTTCAGTCTCATTTGTTGAATGCTTAAATGCGTTCTGTGGGCTATTGCATTGTTGCAGAAGTGGGGAACTCAACGGATATATTGCAATTTAAAATATATCCTGTTTAAACTTTCGGGCCAATTTTGAAAGTGGAAAATGAGAGAAATCATCATTCTTGCCTAGGCCTTTCAGTCTGATCCATGTATGTTTGACTGCTCAGCCCCTGTGTAGCTCTTAGCCTGGACAAACAAGATCCATTTGTAAGATTGGCAGCTGAGTAACAGGTGGGGCATGTGTCTTTTGGACTCACAAATCAACTTCTATCCAATAAATTAAATGCATAAGTGGGACACTGCTTCCTCCAAAGCTCTGCTACTTCAATTAGCCCAACTTTTCCTGGAGATGGTATGTTATTGAATGAAAGTACAGGAAAAATTGTGATGTGTCATTGATTTATAAACACTGGAAACCAGTGGTTACTACACATGTAAGTATATCCAAAATGTATGAATTTTCACATTTTGGACTCAAGAGGCTAGCCAAAAAGTCAGTCAAGGGGGGGAAAAAAAAATCTATAATTACTTACTCTGCAGGGAAAATAATCAAAAAATTATTACAGATGGCCAAAATCAGACGTGTTTTGCCCAGGATGCTGGTTTCTTACGACCAAGTATACAACCTGCAAGCCAGCACTGCTGTGCTTTGCACTGCACCTTCACACCCAGAGGAGCCACCGCCTCTCCTGCCCTTCCCGACTCTTGCCTGTGGCTTTTCTCCATCATAACACTCACAGAACCTGACAGTTAAAGGTTTCTGAGACTCCTCTCTGTGCCACTGCTGTCTGTCTCCTTCCCTCCACTTCTCTCTATCCCACTGGTCACTCCTTGCCTAAGGTCAACCTGTAAACTCCCCGGGACAAGGAAAATCCACATTTGCTTCATAGCAGACTTTGTCACTATTATAAATTCAAAATTAAGCCAAAACATCTGCCAACACACATTTTTAAAGCAATGAGTTAAAGTTAAGAATTTATTATTAGTATTACTTCTTATCCTTTCCCAAGGTCTTACACGGAAAAACTCTATCCAACATTTCTGCTTCTACATATTTCACCACATGAAGATGATCTAAATCAAACTGAAATCTGACTATGAGTAAAAATTGTATTGCTTTCTCATTCTGTAAGCAAACAGAATCATAGAAATCAGAGAAAAATTAGGGCTAACCCTGTAGTAAGAGCAGATTGCTGGGGTCCATGCCCAGCTGAGTTCTCACTTCCCCAGCCTCAACAGGAGCTGCCCTGGTGCTTTACACCTCCCAAGGGGAAGAATTTGCTCCCACATGCAATAGAAATTGCCCATACTGCAACTTGTGACAGTGGCTTCTTGTCATTTTACCTCTGTGCATTCCTGGGAGGTGTTGGGGTCTAGCTTCTCCGTTACGCTGGTTATAAAGTGAAAGAGCATCCAGCACTGTTCTTTGCCTTCCCTTCTCCAGGCCAATCAAGTCTAGCTCCTTAAGCCTCTGCTTGTACACCAGATGCTCCAGACCCCTCAACACCTTGGTGGCCTTCACCATTCTTACTCCAGATACCAGTTAGGCCTCAAATCCTTGCTTCCCCCTACTTCAAGCATGATAGTCCCAGTGGTTTTTCACTTACCTTGCAATCCACCCATTCCATCCACATTTCCTCATTTTGGCTGCAAGGATACTACAGGACACAACTGCAGCCTCATCAAGGGTTCTCTCTCTTGGCTTTTCCTTAATATATGTCAGTGGTCAAAGGGACCTGAAAAAAAACAAGAGAGATGCAGGGTCTCTTTTCTGGCTCCCTGCAGCAGAGCATAGACTACCTACTTTAAAGCACTCTCAGAAAGTAATGTTTGCAGAACTGAGGTGTTTGTAAGGATTGATTTTCTGTATATAGCTCAAGAGCAAGCATATCACTAGATTTAAGTAAGATAAAAAGTGAGGCTGTGCTTGATGTGAGGGGCAGGAGTTAATCAGCTGTAGATAAGAACTGATGAGGTTTTATCATCCTAGCCATAGACAGAATGACTGTGCTTCTTGCCCTCCTGATCACTTCAGAGAGTAAGTGAAACTATATATCAAGCCATGTTTATCTGTGCCTGAGAAGTTCTTCAAGAATAAATTGAGCTCAGAACTCTTCTTAACCTTTCCCCTAGTTGGGACTTAAAATTAAGCTCTCCCTGTGGTTTTTGAGCTGCCCTTCTGGCATGCTGACAGCATGTGAAGTATCCCCTCTTCTAGCTGACTTCCAGGCCAGCAACATAAGTGTGGATGAAGTTATGAAATAATGAATCTGGATGTTAAACAGAGACCATCTGGCTTTCTTTGCTACAAGATTATGAGCCATGGTGAGTTAGCACATCTGCATCTAGGTACCAACTACATACATATTGTTGGCTGTAAATTTAGGGAAACAGAGCTGCCGTTGAAAAATGACAAGATAATTATTTTGCCTTCTCTTATAGCACTAATCGAAGTTAGGCTATCACACTTCAAATAGATGTCGACTGAGGCAATAATTCTGTTCACTCTCCTAACCTGATACCACCCAGTGGAAGCGAATTATTACTTAGCCTTTAAGTCCACTGGGTTTAAAAGAAAAAAACTTAGAATGCAAATTCTCAAATACTTACACTGTGAATAAACTTTACTTGTGTAAAGAGACTGAAATCATTAGGTAAGTAGGGTTAGGCCTTGGAAGTAAACAACTGTAAGCTTGGAAATTCTGCATATGTTATTCTTTCAGATCTCTTAGTACCAGAAACAAGCCTTTTTCTTTTTTTTTTTCCTAATCCCACCAGATAACCAGCTTACAAATGAAAAACATACAGATGAAAAGCCTATGAAAGGTATTGTTATGAGTTCTGTCGCAGAATTCAGCATCACAGACGCTTCATCAAAGGGTACTAAAAACGAGAAGAACTTGTCAGATGTGAGCACATCATCCATTGCCTCCCTGGAGAAATGCAGAGAATTCACTTACATTGAAGATGACGCATCAGTACATCAGAGAGACAGTGACGGTATGGTTTGTAAAACAGATCACATTTAAGCTGATTTCTAAAAATGCCCATTGCAAGAGCACTATGTGTATCTAACTTGAAAGTAATGCTCACAGGCTGAACAAGAGGTTCAAGAACATTGCCAAAAGCAGCACTAAGTTGCCTTGCAGACATTCCGGTGATTGATAAGAATCTGTAGAAGATGATCTTAAGTTGTCGGTGTTATTAAAGTCCTGGAAGAGGAGCTTAGAGCCAATGGTGTAACAGAGCATTTGTACTTTTCTAATGAGTGTTTGCACAGAGGTATTAGTGTCGGTATCAGTTAAACAGAATACCTCACATGGACATGTTTCTCCCCAATAGCAGAGGCTGGTGCTTTAGACATTGGTGCTGTGGCAGCTCTTGTGGTTGCTGTGTTTGGTGGTCAGCATATTAGTTCTGTGGATTTGGATATGCAGCTTCTCTGTGCCTCAAGTTGTGCCAGGAGAGATTTAGACTGGACATTAGGAAGATTTCTTCACTGAAGTTGTTGTCAAACACTGAACTAGGCTGCCCAGGGAAGTGGTTGAGTCACTATCCCTGGAGGACTTGAAAAGACATGTAGATGTGATGCTTAGGGACCTGGTTTAGTGCTGCGCTAGATAAACAGTTGCTCTCAACAATCCTAAGAGTCTTTTCCAACCTAAACAATTCTATGATTCTATGACCATTACATCCAACCCGGCCTTTCTGCTGACCCATCACCAAACCCTCCCTCTGCTAACTACACCACAAAACCCACATGGATCAGGATGAGGACGTCTCTTCATACTCTGCCCTGCTTCTGCAAAAAACTGTGTCTGATAACTGGGCCAGGTGGATACACATGCATAGGATTTCTGGGCAGTTCACTATGCTCTGTGTTTTGAAAATGCACATTTGAAAACAAAGTATTGTGAAAGGTAGTTAAACCCAAAATTGCAGCAGAAGCCCAATAGTTCAAGTGTATTTTCACAAATGAACATTGCTAAAATGTGACTTGCTCTGGGGGTAATAATCAGAGCTGTCTTACCTATTCCGAAAAGGAGCAGATCCTTTATATCATGTAAAAGCACAAGTTAGAGAGCAAAATACTTCCTTTTTTTTGTTTGTTTGTTCGGTAAGAGTTTCAGAGGTTAATAGTATAAACAAGAGTTAAGGAATGGAATGAGTTGCGAACACTCATTACAGATCAAGAGGCATGACTCCTGCTAATCTAAATAATTTAACACTCCTGATTTTAGTGGAATTATGCTGAGAACCAGCTATTTCTGGTTATTCCAGTGGATATGAAAAAAGGGGCTTCTCTGAAGCATTTTTGAAGTTTCTCACATGTGCCTTTTACAATAATGGATTAGAAAGTTATATCCAATGGAGTTAGGATCTATCATGTATATCATTTAATAGTTCTTAAATTAAGAATTTCTAAATCAACACAATAAACTGCTATGCTCTCCAGGAACCAATACCATCTCTGTTGTATCACTGATCCTGTAATAAAACGGATGTCTCTGATATATCTATTATAATACATTTAATTTCAATGAAGGATCTGAAGTACTTATTTCATTTAGGGGACTTGTCCTCCAGTCCAGACACTCACTGTTTTCTGAGCTTGCTGACCATCTGATTGGGCCCCTCAACCATTACTGGCACACAGGTGTGTACCATGTGATGCAAATAACAGATTTCATACTCCTTAAAAAAGCTAAAAGTGAAGGAAATTAACAAAAAAAAAAAAAAAGAAAAAAAAAAGCCAAAAAACAATCTGTGCTCAATTAATAATGTTAGGGGCTGGATGGAAGCCAAGGAAGCCAAAGGAAGCCAGATTTGTGGTTGTCACTGCATACTCTGCTCACTCTACTCTGACAACTTACTGCTTATTCCACACACGAGGCCAAATCCTGTTTGCTGGTGCATGGAGAACCTCTGAAGGCAGAGCAATAGCTGAGGAAATCAGTGACTATTTTGTTCCCTGTGCTCAGAGAGGAGCAGATCCAAAGCTTATAGCTCTCACCAAGGGTGACCATCATGGCTTCAGTGAGCTTTGGGCAAGGTTTATTCAGGGCATCATCTGCGTGAGCAGAGAGTGAGTCAACAGCCACCAGACAAGAGTAGGAAAATTTAGAGATGAGGCAGATTAGCAAAATTATTAGAAGTTATTCTTTTGTGCTAATTAATCTACTAGCGTAGAGAATGAGAGCTGGGGTCGTTGTTCTCACTGAGATAAATGCAGTAATGCTGTTTCACAAACAGCAGGGAAAACAGGAGAAAACAGGAGATTGCATCTTCTTTTATCCAGTTTGTGGGTAATTTATTTTCAAATATATAAATGAATGCATAGGAATGGATGTTTAATTGCTAATATCTATTATTTATATACATTACCCCACTTAAAACAGGACAAAAAAGCCTCACACATGCAGATTTTTCGAAATGTGTTACATCCATTATCACAGTTCATGGTGTGTGCTCTGATGGGAATTTAAAAGCATCTTTACTGCACATCACAGACTCTGTGCTGAAACATTATTTTATTATTAAAATCTTGTGCTTTTTGTGTGCTTTCTTTCCTGGATGAAGCCCTAAGAATCGTATCTATTCTCTCCAGATTACATAAGCACCATTATGGTTAACACCTTCAGGGAAAAAAAAGCCTGTTATTAGAAAACAGATCTTTGGAGAGGAAAAAAAATTATTTATATATAACTTTGAATTTCATCTCTTGCATCTATGTATAGGAAGGAAATTTCATAAACATAAGATATCTAAAAAGAAGAGTCTTAATTACACCAAGGACTATTGGATAAAATGATTACATTTTCTACAGAGAAAATTTCATACAATTAAATGCAGCAGTGTCACCTTATAAAATGTTTCAATTTTATAATTATTTCAGTTCATTTAGTTAGAAAAAAATGTAAGCATGAATTTACTAAGTATCACTGAAATCTAGTCATTCTTATTCTACAGAAGTGACTTAGAAGTTAGTTGTGCTTGTCTGAACATAAATAGATCTTGACATATTTAAACATGTATTAAAATTGATAACATTGGTGATGATATGCTACTTAGAAAGAATTCAATCACATGCTATTTATTCTTGCTACCTGCTTTAACTGCCTTCTTTTTTTTTTTTCTATAAAGAAGAAAGAATGATTTTTTTTAATTTTGTTTTTCATCAAGAAAGCATTTTTAAAAAGAAAGAAAAAAGAGCATAATTCTGGAAACTTCCTGGCAGTGAACTTTATGTTACGTGAGATAGAAAATGCCACAACAGAACCAATGCAGTTGAATGAGTTCACAGTTAGTCATCCTAGGGCAAGAAATGTGGTTAGAACCATATGCTTTCCTGAAAGAACCAATGAAAAGGCATTCATATTGTTGAAGGCATTTTTCCTTTCCAAAAACAAGGAAGGAAAAAAAAAAATAATTGAAAGGTCTGGGTCTTAGCACTCCAACTGGATTCACACAGTTGGAATCTCACACCTGCTCCAAGCCCGGCTGCACCCGGAGGCAGCCACCCCAGATGCTGTAGTTTGAACAGTGGGGAGTTAATTAGTTGATTTTTGAGGGGAACAAATATAACAAAGTTTTTGTCATGGTGACCAAGTTTTCAGAAATACTTTCTGGCTCCAGATGCACATCCTAGATGATATTATTTTCCAAACTTTTGTCTCCTTTCAAAAATTAACCAATCTCTGAATGAAAAGGCGAGAAACCCTTCTCAGTGGGGATGTGGAAGAACACCCAGCCCCCTGGGCTGAGAATCAGTCAGCACATTGCCATCAGTCAATGCTGTTCTCTAGGCTTGCTTTTCCTCCCTGTCTTTGGTTAGGGAATCTCACTGTCATTAAACATTTTTACTGAAACAGACTACTTGCAGAAATCAAACTAGAAGCAGATGAATCTGTACTTCTTTTTTCCCCTTTGTGTCTGGATTTGGTCTTCATAAGATCATCCAGATGCTATATGGAATTCATGAGCCAGGGACACACTATCCCATGCATCCAGACTGACCACATAGGGGACACCTTATCACTGTGTACCAGTACATAAAAGGTGGCTACCAAGCAGATGGAGACTCAGTTTTTACAAGGGGCCACATGGAAAAAAACAAGGTGTAGTGGGTACAAGTTATTCCTGGGGAGATTCCAATCGAGTTCCAGAGAAAATTTTTCACCATGAGATCAATTAGACATTGGAATAATCTCTCAAGGGAAGTAGTGGATTCCCCTACCCTGGAGAATTTTAAGACTCAGATTAACAGGATGTTGGGTTGGACTGGATGATCCTTGAGGTCCTTTCTATGATTCTTTAATTAATTCTATGAACTAGACATGGAGAGTTTGAGGGCCTGATCCACCCTCCACAAAAGCTTTGTGTGTTTGCTCACTGACTTAGAGCAAGGATTGATTTAAACTGTAACAGTCTTAGAGCCCAGAAAAGAATCATTTAAAAAAGAATGATTCCATTCTAAACTCTTCATATGCAGATAAATATGGCCCTGGAAGATATTTGGATTATTTTTTTTGGTTGATTTTGTTTTGATTTCCTAGAAATAGCAGGAGCAGCCTGATTTTTTTTATCTTTAATTGCAAACTCTTATGAAAAAGAAAATAAATTCCAGTCTCATGTGTGTTGGCCAGGTAGCACACATGGAATCACAAAGCAGCAGCACTTCCAAACTCCTGCAAGGCTGTGAACCCCCCAGAAGAGTATCCCAGCTGCTTGATGTTCACTCCTTTGCTGAAATTTATAAATCAAACACTTTATGAGTAGAAACATAGAATCATTTAGGTTGGAAAAGACCTTTAAGATCACTGAGTCCAAACATAAAGTTAGTTCAGAGCACCTGTTCCTCTAGACTTCACTGCCACAGGATAGCTTCACTCAAATTATGTTTATGACACTCTCATTTTTCCAGAACATCATACAAAATAAGTCCTTTCATTCAACTTTATGGAAGTATTTATCAGCAATGTGTTTTTAACCATCCTGTGTGCTGTCTTGCATCTCTTTTCTGTGTAGTCACACTAACCAGAACCTGGGTGATCAAGTGCCCCCTTTTTCTCATGTCTCGCTGCTTTTCCTTTTTCTTAGATGAATGTGCAACACTTATCCTGGCCTGCTTGTTCTGCCAGTTTTGGGACTTTCTTATAATGCTGCCTGATACCTGTGAACATTGGCTGATAGATACCTGTTGTCCATCCAATAGATACTACCAGACCTCTGATGAAGACCACGCCAACAACGACTGCAACTGTGACTGTGACATCGATTGCAGCCTTTTTGAGTCCTGCCACGAGACTGGTGAATGCCTGGAACTTGCCATGGAGATTTCTGAAGTCTGCTATCGTTAATAGGAAAATAAGTGACAAAATTCCTCAAAACTGCCTGAAAGTGAACTGACAGAGTAGAAAGGAGATTTTTGATTTTTATTTAAGAGAACAATAATAACCAGAGTATTTGCCAACCAGGATTATTGTGCATCATGCTGCTCTCACCCTGGAGATCCATAAATCTGTACCATCCTGGTTGTATGATTTCAGGAACTGCTGAAAAGAATGAAGGGGAAAAAAAGGGTCTTCTCCTTTGCCATAGACAACAACAGAATTCCTAAGTGCCAAGCGTGCTCAGTGCTCTACCCACTGTCAATCCAAGGCTTTTATAAACCTCTAATTGCTTTAAACATGGATTTCCCCATTCATAAACAAAGGACAAACTAGGACATTATTTTAGGACTGATATATATTAGTTCATCTTCCTAATGGATTCATACCTAAACATGTATTACACGTTGTTGGTTATTATTAATAATGTATGATATAGCATCATTTTATAATTAAAAATTTATTTATTCAATCTCTTAAAGCACAGTTACATGCTCAGTTTAGGTAGGAAAGAAAATTAAATGAATTAGAAGCCACACTAGCAGTAATTACAGCAAATGTCTCTAAAAATCTCCAGTGAATTTTGTAGAGGAAGCATTTTAACAGGGTAGCACAATTCGACGGTGTATTAATGTGCGTGCCCATGGTTATGTAATAACAGGTTATGCCTATTGTTCATTAGCTATGGGAAAGGTCTTCTTAAGTGTAATTAGCCTAAAAGGGAATTGACTGCACACTTCCAGAGGAGAATTACCCCGTTGGATAGCCAGTATGTCCTTTGCCTGATTTTCATTTGTAAGATTTCTGCAAGCAGCTGAATATTGCCACCTATTCCGGTGGAAACCGGCATCTCCACTTGTGCACAAAAGATTAAAAAATGACAGTATCTCTCCTGGTCGTGCTTTCAAATTCCCTCTTTGTCTTTTCTGACGGCAGGTCTGATTAATAAAAAGGAAATATATATTGCACACTACACATATGACAACAAAAGCATGTAAATTCAGCTGCCTGAGGGTGCAGAACACAAATATTAAGCACAGAGGAAAACACAGGGCTGCTTGCTTACATTTGATATTTAAAGACTAACACCAAAGACAAGTGTTTGCTTTGTATGGGCACTAAAACTTCTCAAAATCTCATTGATCTCAGTGCAGAAGTATCTGGGGAATCCCAAACAAGAATCCTGGACAAGATGCTGGGATACTCAGCATTGCTGAAATCATTGAAGGCGCTTGTTTAATAATCTGAATTTCAAATCTGTAGTGCTGACACATGAATATTTAATGGAAACAAAAATTTGTGTGAATTTCCTTCCCTCCCCCCCGCACACCCCCCCCCCCCCCCCCACCAATCTCTGTACTACTAACTAAAACAAAAACAAAAAGACAGCGAGAACAGAACAAAACCAAAAAAAATACACACCGACGCAAAACACGAATGAAG
>JANHFX010002497.1:27034-72218 GCA_027560015.1 Chloroceryle amazona
TGACACATGAATGTTTAATGGAAACAAAAATTTGTCTTAATTTCCTCCCCCCCCCACCCCCCCCCGCCCCCCATTACTCGAAAATTCATGTTTTCAAAAAAGCAAAAAGTAAAAGTAAGGAGTAGGTAGAAACTGCTAACAATCTTTGCACGGGTATCTTACACAGCTTAAGTGACCTAAGGAAAACAAACTTTAGAAATGCAGCAAGCAGCCCAGCATACCTTGTTTTCTCTGCTCCTTCCAGGAACTGTTGGGGAGTAAAAGAGGTTTACTTATTTTAATTCTGTCACATTGTGAGTTGTGGCCACCTAAAGGAACAAAGTCATTAGACTTTAATTGCCACATCTGCACGATCCTGGCAGCGGGTACTGGATCCAAACACAAAAGAGCACTAACCACCACCATCCAGGAGACACTGGTGTTGTGCACTGTGGGCTGGGAAATGCTGAGTTTTAATGCTCCAGTTTTCACTCTCCCATAGCTTTTTGATCTTAAATCTCCCAATACTGATCCTCAAAACTATCCTCTCAGTGCAACATATCAGGCCACAGAGGTTTGGGTCATTCCACCGTCTACCATAGATTGCCCTTGACAAAGTGACAAGTGGGCATGTACAAATAAAAACACTGATCCAAATCATTTACAAGTCAGAAAAGGAGAAATGTTCCTCCTCCCTCACAACATTTCTTAAAGAAGTGCCAATAGAGATGTACATTGGCAGTCCTTGCTCTTGATACCATTGTCCAAAAGGGGAGATTTCACAGCTGGAAGGAGCCCAAGAGAGGAAAACAGAAGGTAACATACCCAGGAATCAAGAATGCTGCCAGTGAGGGACCCAGAGATGAAGAACTTGTCTTGCAAGCCAGCATGTGTTGTTCCAGCTCTGAGCCTGCAAGGTAATACACATTGACCATACTGGCATCATCCATGGCAAGTGAGGTCTCCAGGAATCAGATGTGGAGCTGAATTAAAGGCCACTGGCACAAATTCTTTTTCTTTTTTTTTCCCCCCCAACTCTTTCTCTAGGAATAATTATTCAAAAGAGGTTTTTTTCATGTTGCAATCCATAGGTTGGCAAACTGAGGTCACGTCTCCTATAGGGCAGGGGTAAGGTCAAAGATAGAATTACAATGGTCATGGTCACAGCCATGGCTAGACAGGATGTCTCAACAATACGAATTGAATCACTCTGTGGGATATATTGAGAGTGTTGTGTAGTGAATAGTGGTGTTTTAAATAATGAAGCTGTATCTCGATGTCTGAAGTGTACAAAGGCACATTGCTCAGTTTCCTCTTTTAGGAAGTCAATTTTTAGAGGTCATATGTAAGAGCAATGAAACCTTGAAAAACATGTTATTTCATACAATGTCATAGAAGCAGCAGCTTATGATGACTTTGGTTTGTATCATAAAATTGTGAATTGTAACATTGTATTTTCATGACACTCGGGAACCCTTTAATACATTGACACCAGAGATAGTCACTCAAACTCTTCCTTAACTATTCCAGAAATTGGGTTTCCTTTTTGGAAAGCCATCCTATTCCCACACTAAACTGAATTCCTAAGCCAGAGAAATACCCATTTATCAGATTTTAGCATGGGCAGACATTCCAGTGAAACAGAAATCTTTGGAGCAATTCAAGGCTGTCTCTGTATTTTTTATTTACGGGGAAGGAAGGTCTGAGTGCTTGAGTAGGAGGCGTTTGGGTGGATGGCTGTTCTGAACATGTTGGACTCAGCTGTGCTCCCAGAGAGATGTCAGCTCTGCGGCGTGTGAAACCAGCTTCTCAGAACAACAAATAGAAGTTACCATTTTGCTAACAGGAACATCTCTCCGACACGACGCCTCTCCTCAGTACCATAAACGCGATGACAGATTGGTTGGGGGAAGAGAGAGACGGAGATAATAACGAAGAGCTATATTGCTACCTTCTACAGGGAAGGACCATGGGATGCTTTCTAAGTATCTCCTCTTGGAAATGACCCAGCAGGCTCATGCTTGAGAGGAAAATGTCTTTCCACTTCTTTTCTCTGTGTCCTCAAGACACAATACAGGTTAGGATGTAAACTCTTTACAGCAGAAATTGTCATTTGCTCAGTATTGTACCACACACAGAGGACTGAATGTGAAAGGCTTCAGGGTACTTCCAGAAAGTTGAAGAACAGTTATCTCAAAGGAAATTAAATTCTCTGGCTGAACATGAGGCCTTCCACACTGTCATTCTGGTGCCTTACTCTCCATGCACACTTTGAGTCCCCTTAAATATGCGGCTATCAAAAGTTAGCCCATGTATACCCCTAATAGAAATGGAGGATAGTATATTATCTCCTTTGATTTTCGTCTGCTTCCTAGAGCATTTTGACCATTCATATTCTCTTAAGCAATGACAACCAGAATGACCAACATCTCCCAAATGTCAAGACAACACACAGCTCTGCCTTAACTCCAGTCCTGCTTAGGGATTCAGACTGAGTGGTGCCACTGAACTCTAGAAGACTTTGGTTCTCAGAAAGAAAACAAAATGTGGGAACAATTAAGATGTTTGCAATTGTATTTCTCATGTTGCAATGCTTGTACAGTATCAAAAAACCTTCAATAGTGTTGGACTAAGAATGTATGTATCTATTAAATTTTTCTTTTAATTACATGAAATGGGTGGTTTCCTATTATGCAATAAAATAAGTTTACCAAACAGACTGGGATTTCCAGGCCCTGCTCCACAGTAATTCACAGGAACTGAGTATTAATCATGACAAATAATCTATCATTCCTGTGGTTAAAAAAGAATTAAAAAAAGAAGAGGAGGGAATTATTGAGAAGCTGCACTTTAAGCATAGTTCATATAATTGCACAATGGAACAATTCTATGGAATTCATTATTCGGCTGGTTTCCTTACCATTGCACACGAACAGGAATCGTTGCCATCTGAAGCATGTTCCATGGCCTGTGCAAAATGAGTTGGTGGGTACAAGCCAACTCGTAATGGATGTGTGCCCATATCACAAAAAACACCATTATAATTGGTACCCTCAGGAAAAATGCCAAGGTCTGAGTGTAAACAGAGGACTTTCTGTCCCAGGAGCTAGATCTTCCGTGGTCAGAGTTGAAGCACAATAGAAAGAGCAATGCTGAACTGCATCTGCTGCCTCTGTAAAGGGCTTCACTCTCCTGAGGTAGCAGTTGGCACCTCAGATCAAAATAAGGAGAAAATTCACTCTTAAGGGACACAGTCACACAGTCATTGTGTCTCTTTGCTTTTCACCCATTAAAGTTGCACAAGTATAAAATGCAGCAGAGACAGTTGTTACAATATATAATTTGTCCTCTTTCTAGGTGCATGCATAAAAAAAAAAATCTATTGTCACTAAATAAAAAGTGTATATTCATCAATTCTCACTTGAAATCTAACAAATATACCACACAGAAAATGCTGAAAGTCACTGATTATCATCTCCGAGTGCTTTCCAGTGGTGAGCCACCATTCTCCTTGAACTGTGAATTTCCAACAGGCCAGTTCACGGGCAACTAGAGTATCTTGCTTATAGAAGAACAAGGAAAAAAAAAAAAGATTATGTCTCATGGACATTCTGTTGATGGCTGGCCGAAGCAGATCAGTTTAAGTGACAAAGTAATGTTGGAAAAGCCTGCTTCCTTGTTAGAGAAACTTGCAACTGAATTAGTCATTCACATGTTCGTGCCACAGTATATTAAAACGACCATGGCATGAAAGAGAGAAAAAAATAAAACCACCTTATACATGTGCATAAGAAAATCACCATCAGTATCATTAAAATGCAGAACTCAATTTATATTGCCAGTTTTGCCATGATTTCTATGAAGTAAAAAATAACGCCAGAAATCGGTGATGAAAACATTATTAGATCAACTGTTTAAAAAGCATGAGTGATTCCTTTAGCAAGCACAGCTGAGAAAATACAGGATTTAAATCAGATCTAAATATGATAAGATTATACAGCCAAAGTGATGTGTCCATTTTAGAAAACATCCAGAGCGGGGACAAGAGAACCGAAACAAAAGCAGATTTTTGGGTTTATGCTCTAAAACCTGTTCCACCTTAAAATTTAAAATACTAATACATCGTGTTAGCTCCTCAATTTTATACTGTGTGTGGTTAATATACAGGGATACCCTTTGTACATCTTTATAGCAGTGTACTTGCATCATTCATCCCCTCAGAGAGTCAATGTACCTTAGTGCTCAATACAATCGTCATACACACAAACTCTTCTACTCAGGGCACAGAAAAGCTGCCTGCAGAGCCACAGTTTCAGCTCCTCAAAAGTTTCTGGGTGTTGTAATATGTCTTTGCTCCACATGGAGGGTGAAGCAAAATGTGCCAAAGGGTGGTGTTAAATGAGACATTTAATTGGCTAAAATAAAAGGATTGGGTGTCCTAACCTGTTCTCTGTCGATCGGGAGAGCTCGCCCTTCACTTCATGAGCCTTTTTATTAACAATGTAGCCAGAAAAGTCTCGCTCCAAGAGGCATTTTTTGGATGGTGCAGTGTTCAATGAAGTCTACTCTATATATAGAGTGAGAGAGAGGTAAAGGACTAAGAAGCAGAAAGAGATGGGGTAGCTTTGGGTGATGTAACTGATAGCAGTTGTTGCTAGCTTGTGATTTCTGATTGCTGCCTGGAAGAGTTTTCTGCTGGTAGGGTACTCTTTGTGATTTCTGCTGCACCAGAGCCAAATGAGCCATGGTATGAAAAAGGACAAGCATCAGCAGGCCTTTGCCCTAGCTCCTGGAGATTTCTGCTTCCTCATGTGCTGCCCACTCCTGTCCTCTTTTACATACAGATGGTCTCTCTGAAATAAGTTTAATTTGCAAGGGATTTCAACACAGTTCAAAATCAGGAGTGGAGAAGGATATGTATCAATATTCATCTCCTCAAAGGTGTAATCAAATATTAACCCATTTTAAAACCCTCAATTTTAATATGCATTTCAATTTTTTCCTATAATCTGTAACCCATACATACCATAAAGTCATCACTGAGAGAGGAAGCTGGAAAAATCCAGCTACCTTTCCAAATGGAAATCAGAAGATATATTTTTAGCTACATTAAGCCAACTGCATGCAGCTCTGCACACTTATGTAATTCCAACACAAAAATAATCTGTAATATTCCAGAGGAACAAATCCAATTCTTAGTCATATAAATTTTCATTTAAGTCCATCAAAACCCATTCCAAAAATGTCTCACTCTCTGAGCGCTAGAGTTGGAACAAAAGAGTGAGTCCTTTTAAAATGCCTTTGGAGCTTCCAGGGATGTTAAATCTAATTGCCCTTAGCATAGCACCAAGCCACAAAGGTTTAAGTCATGGAAAATGTATTTTACTTTTATACAAGATATACTACACAAAGTCTATCATGCCACAGGAAAGTCAAATCTAACTTACTTCATGCAAATTTCAGGCAAAAGGAAATTCACCTTCAATGCTCCACTTTGACTAACCAGGACAGAAAAATGTGTCTTCTCACTGCAAACATGCAATATTTCATTAAGTTATATGGCACAATATGTGTGATATGATAAAATATCAATTTGTGCACTTGAGTGTTTGTGTATGCGTATAGATCCACATTTATACTCACAGATATTTATAGCAATGTCTCTGTGTTCCAAGAAGCAAGAAAGGATAGAGTGGGCAAAGATTAATTGTGATAGAAACCATCTTAAGACAAAGCCAGAACCAACATTATTTGTTAATACCTTTAGAAGCTGTAAAACTATCAGAGCTAAGGTTGAGCAGAAATTTTCCAGTAAAACAGTTGTTCATACCATAGTAACCATTTGTTAAGACAGACCTTGCAGCATCGCAGGCAAGGACGCACTGGGGAACTGCTCATTTCCCTGGAGGACTCCATGGGGCTTTGGCAACCCACAGAAAGAATGACCCAGGCACTTTCCTTGGAGCCTGGGAAGTCCTTGAGATTCAGGTCAACCAGCTGATGTGTTTTATTAAAATATAAAATAAAAACTAGAACAGAAACTGTGCTTCCAGAATGAGTTTTCTTTGATGACCCTTCTACAGGAGTTCTTTCATTTTCTAACATCAAGCTGAATCGGTATTTTTCCCCACACTCCAGAATCTCTGGTGGGATGAAATCCCCTGCCTTTTCCTATAATGGCTCTGTCACAACAAGTGTTTTATAGGCTTGGGAGGAGACTATGTCTGACCCAGAGAGCTCCTAATTTTAAAGATGAAAGAGGGAGAAGTATAAGACTATACAGTCTGCAAACAGGCAAGCAGAACAAAGGGACCAAGGGTGGATTTTTTCCTCTGAGAACTTTATTTCTCAGCTAGAAATCTGATCTGCATCTGGGGGCCAAGGGCCAAGCTGTATTTATAACACAGCCAAGGATGCTGTTCCCTCAGCTCAGTCCCCCGGAGTATTCAACACTCCTAAGCTGTGTCTACTCTATAAAGGCCCACGAAAACTTCTGCAGCCTTAAAAAAAATAAAATAAAAAGGATAATTTCCAATGGCACGTCTTCTTAACCAGCATCACGGAAAAGTCACGCTGCTCTGCATATAGCCTTCAGGATTGTGTCTGTAACACTTGAAATCCTGCCCAAGTCTGGCTTCGCTCGCACTAACAGGTACTCTGTGTGCTTCTGCATCTTTTCCTACAAGCAAATGTTGCAACTTTCCTATTGCGACAGCTGTAATAGGCATTCACTTTACTCTGTTTTTCCTTAACACTCCCGATTCCTTTTATATCTAGTTGGGAATACGCTCAAGCGCTAATGGCACTTGTTCAGCCATCCAGAGAAGGCGCAGCGTCGCCTTACGAGCTATTTGTATTTCTTCATTTTGGAAATCTGAACTTTGCCGAGATCCAAATGCCTGATATTTAACTTAGCTTCATCCCTCTTAAGGTCAGAAGGCACCATTAAAATTATCTGGCAACAGAAGATCAGCATCTAATCGAAGAAAGGTTTTAAATCAGTCATTCCTTCCTCTTACTTCTGTTTGGGCAGTAAGAGGATTTCAAGTGCCAAATAATTAAGTCACCACTGACAGATGAGACAGGTGATAGACCTGCATCCATATGCTATCACTTCTAGTTTGGTAACCTCAAGGGATGTGCCACACACTGCATGATAGTGATCTACAGCTGCTGGTGCCTGCTGATCGGTCAACACAGGCTCCTTCTGCCATCACTTGATGGAAAAGTCCTAAGGGGCTGAGCAGAAACGTAGTTTTCTAAAGCTCCAATGACATCATCTTACAGGAAAGGACCTTCTCTGTAGTTTCAGACCATAAGCATTTTCTGCTGTCAGCCCTGTGGGGTGGTTCAAGGCGTAGGAAACAGCATCAATGCAGTCCTGCACAGGGAGAAATTGTCTGAACTGTCTTGCATCCCACTTGGAATCTAGATGTGAAAAATGGCCTGAATGGTATGGGAAGAAATGGCACTAATAAGCCCTAGGAAACCCATTGGTAAGGCAAAGCAAGGAGAGCTGCAGGGGAGCTTAGGGAGCGTGGCAAGAGCCAAAAACTTCAGAAACTCCTTCAGCAAACAGGGAGAGAGACATACCACCACCCAGGCAGGTCTGACATAAGGGTTTTGAACAGGAGCCTTCAAAGTTTTATTACTAGGCTCCTTTTTGTAAGGCAGGGCACAGCAAATACTCCATTTAAGGCTTCTGTGGAGTAGAACCAGAAATATCCAGCCTTGCAAATATCCTCCCCAGCCAAGCGCAGAGCTGAGACATGCAAAATGAGCGCCCGTCAGCTTGGTGCCAGCACAACAGAAGGCAGAAGTGCTTCAAGGAACTTGTGACAGGTTCTCTGGATGCACCAATTCGAGACGGGCCAATCCCTGCTCGAAATGTGCAAACTCTCACACTCCTTGGCATGACCGCGCAGCCAAAATGCACATTTTTTTTAAAGGATTCAGAGAAAACACGACCAAAGGGACAGGAACGCAGAAGAATTTGGCAATAGGAAGCAGATGCTTCCTAGGGAGGAGACAGGACTTAGTTCAGAAAAGGTTTGAGGGAAAACTTTATATTTTATATATAGCAATGAAGTTCCTGAAGTCTGTTTTGCTGCAGAATATCTAACTTACAGAGAGGATTCTACTCTAAATAGTCACACCTCAGAAAGCACCTCTGTGGAGGTTCGCTCAAGGGAGTGAGGCCACTTAAGTGATATAAATACCAGCACTCTGGCTTACCTACAGCAGCCGCTGCTGGCAGCCGCTGCAGCCATCCATCACAACCCAGGTTACACAGGTCTGGTCAATCACTGCTCTCCAACAGCCCCTCTGAAACCCTGGAGGTGACCTACCAGAGATACCTACAGGGAGAAGGTGAACTGGGTGCAAAGCTGGAGTGGGAAAGAGAGAAGGGATCAAAATGCGTATGAGGCACAAAACAAAGTACAGAGACTCAAACTCCAGAGTTTCTGGCAAGAAAGAAATGTTTTGAGGAGGCAGGTGGTACAGTCCAGGCTTGTTCCTGACTAGTGGGATACATTTTTTTTATTGAACTTTGTCTGAGAACTGAAATGGTGCTAAGCCTTGAAACGGAAAGAAAATGAAGGACAGGCTGATTTGTGAGGGATGGAGTTACCTACCTAAAAGAGAAATGGCAGGTTTGAGGGGAAAGAAGCCAAGACAGGGTAAAAAGTCCTACAAGGGCAGGAAGAAAAAGAACGTCTTTATCCTGCTTTGTTGCACTAAAAGAGGGCTTACCTCCATCCAAAGGGATTTTACTTGACTTTACTCTCATAGGCAAGTATGGAATACATTTTTCTAAATGGACCTTAGTTACATCCTGAGCTGAGCCTTTGCATCCTTCAGTTAAAGAAAAATAAGGCACTTGCAGTTCTCTGGGCTTCACTTCTTTATATACTGGTGTTAATTTTATTTTTCAGGCTGAACAGGATCACTCCTCATTCACATCTTAGGGCCTCCTCATAAAATTAGCCTGGGAAAGCAAGACAATTGGACTGAAAATTTCTCGACTTGCCTTGGCTTTGGAACACTCCTAAACCCCTCATGTTTCTTTGGAAATACTCCCTCTCTGACCAAACTAAACCTACTCTGCACTGTGTCACAAGATCGTACCTCCCTCCAGCGGGACCAGAATGTTTCCTTCCTATAAAGCTGAGTTTAAAGGCCAGCTGCACTCCCAAGGCTTCAGCAACACCCTGCGGCCACCACCACACCACGTGCAAAAACCCCGCACCTACACGGGCCCAAAAGGGCTGAAAAACATGTGGTGGGGGGGGGGGGGGGGCGGGATTAAAAATGCCAAGGAGCTTTGCCAAACACTTTCTGCTTATTTGCACCTATGCCAAATGCTTTGCAGTCTTTTGCAGGGGCATCAGAAAGTTCCCTCACGGCAGCCCTGGGAAGCAGGGAGGTCCCTTCTGCCAGCATCATTGGAGAAGGGCTGGGACAGAGCTTGTGCTCCCAAGGAACTGCAGTAGCTTTGAGTTGTCTGCACAGATATTAGCCTGTCTGATGTCCTTGGAGAGAAAACTTTCACCTGAGGCACAATTTAGTTCCAGCCCTGCCACAGAATCCCTTTGTAACCCTGCTGACACACACACCACTCCTGCCTCAGTTTCTCTAACTGGAAGAAATAATTGTATGTCCTTCACACAGCTGTCTCGGCCACTGAAGGAACATCCACTTCCGAATCGCATCATTTGGGAACCAACCAACCAAACAGGCAAAAGCAAGACATGAACAATCCTCTTTTGGAAGAGGATTTGAGTCTCTACAGAGGTTTGGCATTGCAGCTCACACTGTCCTGTAGGGATATATGAGACAAGATCTTCTCCACAGTTAACAAGAATCTTTGGCTTCAGGGGAAGCAGCTTTTCCCAATCCGGGATGTAGGAGGACGATCTTACAGGTAGGAAGTACCTTCTTGCCCAGAAAAAATAAAGCTTAGAGAGAAAGTGAACCAAGGGGAGAGCTGACTTAAGCTGTGCCCTCTGCTGCTTTGAAAACAGCTGATAGGAGCTGTGACCACCTATTGCAGAGAGAGGAGACAGTTTTAAGTGCAGCAATTTTTAAGCAGTTAAGAAAAGACAGTGTCCTGGCTGGGGCAGGTGATAGGGAGCATCCTGTATTGCACATGGAGTGAGAGACACAGCAAGACACCAGTCAAGCACTGCTCAGAAGAAGAGGGGTGAAGAGAAGCACTTTGCAGATTAATAGATTTCATCCCAATTAACTGTCCCCCTCTATATTTTGTTTCCTTTGCCAGTGGTCATTCCCCACCGGCTGGTCCTGGCAGCCTGGGGTGAAGCACCAGGTGCTTTTGCCTCAGCAGCAGGGCAGCCTCAGCTTCTGGTGCTGCTGAAAGCAGAGGTGAAGCTTTTCATCATGAAAGAGTAATTTCTTCTATTCAGGGAGAATTCAAAACTAAAAGAGGCCACACAGACATCCAAGAAGTCATAAGCCTGTTTGAGGACTTTAGAACATAGGCAGGCAACAGTAACACAAGAGAAATGATGGGAGGAGGCACAGACAGAGGAACACAGGATGCTTTGGGGCTCAGGCAGCCAGTCATTAATTCCTTACTTCAGTGTGCCATTATTATTTCTCTATATAACCATTTGCTTAACCAGCCTCAAGTCTCCAGCTGTCAGCTCCCCTTCCAACACAACAGAAATACTCTGTTTTGAAGGGGAAACACAAAGCATAAAGGTGCGTTCACATCTCTGATGAGGCTTAGCCTCCCCCAGAAAGCACAGGCAAAGGCAGGCCCCAAACTTCTGCCCTCACAGGGCAGACTGGCTCTGTCCTTTGCAAGGGACAGCTGATTTTAACTAAAACATAGCTGTGCCTTATCCTCAGCTCCTGCGAGCTGGCATCCACATCCTGATGTGGGGGTCCTGGCTAATGGCTGCCAGGGAAGGACCTGGTCCTCTGTATCTGCACGTGTTGCAGAGGCCACACGAGCATCCTGATGGCACTGGATGGATGCCCCTGGCTGCCACACAAGTGAAGGGACTCCCTCTCCAGGCGCCTGCCCTCATCCCTCACATGACATCCCTCTCACTGTGCAGGCACCAGTGCAGAATCTGCCCCAATAATGAGCTCCGAGACTGTCACTTCTGACGTGGGCTCCCTTTTGTCAAAATCTATCATTAGGACTCTGTTTCCCTACCGTTTTGAACCTTCTTACATACAACATTGAAGCCTCAGATTTGTCAAAACACGCAAAGGTGCTGCCAGAGGCTGAGCAACTCATTTTAGTCCCTTTACAAAGCCATTTTAAGGAAAGAAACAACATGTCAGGGCGATGCCAACAACTGACTGTACCAACAAGGAGAGATTTGACGTACTCTTCTGTGCTGCAGTGACTGTTATAATAAGAGACAGCAGTGCATTAGTGAAAGATTTATGCCAGTATTTCAACAATGGAAAACATGAGCTTTGCTGTATTCTCATTCACACCGAGACAGGCAGCAAGGGCATGTCACGTAACACTATTTCCAGGAATGATGTTACAATTGAAGAAATGCTGATTTGCTGGTACAGTAAGACAATTCCTGGAAGCAGGACAGACCTTTGTATTATTATCACTGCAGAAGGAGAATTCGACTGTGGAGCCTCTTGCCCCAAGCTGTTTAGGAGGGATGGCTCTCCTGCTCCCAACAGCAAGGAAGAAAAGGTGAGCCAGAAAGCCTGGGAGAGCTGCTGCTCTGCTGTGGGCCCCTCTGCGTGGCAGCAGCCTCCCTGGCACCCTCATCAGAGCCCTCCATGCCAGCAAGCACAAGTGCCAGCTAATTGAATTTGCTAATGATACATTCTCTCAAAACCCTTCGCGCTGCACCCACCATTTTGCGCTTGCAATTAAATTGCAAGCGCGGGCACACGCACACACACACAAATGCCATGTGGTGTCATTTGACATTTAGATGTCAAAGTAAGTGATTGACAGGGAAAAAATCAACAACGAAAGGCCCATTCCTGCCAAAGCCAGGAGGGACGTTGCCAGCAGCGTTGGGAAGAGCAGGATCAAGGCCCGTGTGGGCCAACAAGCATGGTGGTGGGAGAGTGGACAAGGAAGCCCCATGCCAGGTTATCTTGGCCCTGAGAGATGTGGGAAGAGGGAATCAGCCATCTCTGGGAGCATCCTTCTCCATCCCCCATCCTCCAGCATGGAGGTTTGGCACCCACGCAGGGAGGGAGGGAGGGGAGGAGGAGACCCTGACACCTTCATGGGAGAGTTGTTCTGTGCAGAGCCTGGGAGGAGATGGGCTTCTCCTACCTTGTCAGAGGGTTTGACTTGTCAGTGGTTTTCTGTGCCCCTGTTCAGGATAAAGAAATTAGTGATTTAAATAAATAAATAAATAAATGTCTAAGCTGACTTTTGGGAAAACAAAGGCAGTTAAAGCAAATCACTCATGCTGATAATCTTGAAGTCTTTTCTTCAATTTTTTACCATAATGAATTTTTATAATTTTGAGCCTAAAGAATAAAGAAACAAAAACATCACAGAAAAAAAAAGGAAAACTTTTAAATGGCAAAAGCTGTACAATTTTCACAATTCAGAAAATATTTTCAATGAACAACCTTTTCAAACTGAAGAAATTCACCCCAACAGGCCCCATCCTGCAAAAAGCCTCGGCAACAGTAAATATGAAATTTTTCCAATGGCATAAAAGGTTCACACCCAGATTCCTGGTGAGCCCAAGGAGGGAGACCTACCTCAGGGTCAGTGAAGTGGGAAGAGGAATGAGGAGCTGGGGCCGGCTCTGCAAACTCACACACTCGTCCCTGCAGCCTCCATCAGCAGCTGTGCATGGGCCATTCCACCCACGCAAAGCACAGCTATAAACACAGGCCTCTGGTTTGAGAAAGGGAGAAAAAATGATAAATTTTAAATATATAAGAAGTGAATTGCAGTTGCATCTTTTTTCTTTCCCAAACCTCACAGGGAGGTTGGGTAAGTGGGTGAAGTTTTGGGTCACCCACTGTAGGCAGTCCCAGATCCACCTGCATGGTGCTCAGCTGCTGCAGGGTTGCGAAGGCACAAATTCCTGTAAGAGAAGAAGAATATTAATACAAAATTAAAAGCTCTCTCTCCCTCAAGCTCACTTACGAACTGCCTACAGCAAAGAAGGTACATCAGTGAGGTCCTTTCCTGCCTACATCCCCTCCTGCAGATCCCAGGGACCACCAGAGCCGTGGGATTCAGTGGGCTCTGGCTCAGCCCCCCACAGACCAGTGCTGGCAAACACTGGGCACTGGGACGTGTGTGTGTTTTAATGGAATGAACGAGGTATGTATGTGGAATTAAAAGTAAAGCTTTGGGGCTTTTTTCCTTCTCTTAGATGCAGGTGGGGCTATAAAACCCTGTTAGCGTGAGTCAGTGAGCCAGACTTGGCAAAGCTTGTCTTGCCACTTTAAAAACAGAGCACTAATTAAATCAAGTAACAACAAGGAAAAAAAAAAAAAAAAGAAAAAAACTTCTTTTTTTCCAATAACTAATCCAGCCTGAAATGAATTAAAAATATTTTACCTGGACTCTATTCATGTACAGAATAAAGCAAAAAAACACGCCTGGAAAAAAAATTGCTTGGCAAAACTTAATGCAAATTGCTCTAGCATGAAAGTGCAGACTCTTTTTTAAGCAGTTTAGATAGATTTAATCATGAAGCTGAAAGCCTCCTTCTTCTCTGAGGAGAGGCCAAATGATTACTCTTGCACAGGTTTTTTTTTAGGGGAGAGAGTATGGAACCGTCAGAGTCATTCTGAATATCCCATTACAAACTGCTACTAACAGGCTAAAGTGCATCTTTTACCTTCCAAAGTGTATTTTACATCCTATTGACACTTTGAGGCTTTGATTGGGTTCATTACAGTGATATTATGGCAGAAGTTTAGGCTTTGGGCTGGTCCTGTATCCCCTACTCAGAGATCTGCCATCACTCATAAGCCCTCACTGGGTGATGCTGCTCTCTTGACTCAGAAATGTCCCTGACAAGGAGCTGCTGAACCAGTCCTTACAGAACATCTTATGGGCACAACTGACCTGTAAGGTTTTAAAAGCCATTACAGCAATTTCATTTTCCTCTGTTCCTGCTTCATGCAAATATTTCAGGAAAATGAGACGACCCATTTTGAACTTGCATCAATCCAGAAAAACATTATTTTTTTTCCAGTATTCCATGGTTCCTTGGCACTATCCTTACAGATTTGCTTCCAGGGTTTGGGTTTGGGGTTTTTTTAATCATATGTTGTTTATAAAAAAGAAAAAAAAAGATCTTCAGAAATGTTAGTATCAGTGAGACACAGCAAATCACAGTGAAATGTACTCAGTAAAAATACTGGAGTGAGATGGGAAGTAATCTATTTTTAAAAAGCAGCTAATCCCTCCTGAGCACGCCACACTTGCAGAACTAGTTAACAATGGTCAGGCTTCACACAGGAGTCACAGGACAAAGTTACATGGCTTGCATCGTGCAGGACATCCGATCGGCTCGTCACGGGATTCACTTGCTTATGAAATTACTTGAGGCAACACAACGCACGAATCCAGCTCGCTGTACATGACAGTCATGCCATTAACTCCAATAGAAATCTGCTCGTCTGAATAAAACAAGAAAGACTTGCCGGGGAATTTCTATCAGCACAGTGAGCAGTAATAGATACAAAGCCTACAGCCTGCAGGTATTCATTCTGGAGATTTATTTTTATTGGGAGCTATTTACAGAAGGGTCTGCAGCTGCATATTTGCGGATGCTCTGGCCAGCCTGGACCGCAGAGCAATTCCCCAGGCGTGATCCTGAGCGCAGCAGAGGCACGCTGGCTCCTCTCCCCATCGTTATCTGCTTCAGCCGGTGCTCTCCCTGCTATGTGCAGGCTCCTACCTGCACCCAGATCTGTCATTAACTTCAGGGACAAATTTGGCTGCCAAATAACAGCAATGTCTGGACCAGTTGGCTGGGTGGGTGGAGTACACAACATGTGCCACTGCAGGGTCTGCATTACCCTTGAAGTCTACCCATAAATCCCATTAACGGTCATTAAAATTCCCGGCTGGCATTGGAAGGAAAATAGACATTGATTGGTATGCAGGGGAGTTCATGGGGAGTGAAGAGGCACTGGAGAACTGTGTGGCTCCTGCTTAGGCTCCAGATCTGCTGGGAGGGGTGTTTCTATCGGTCACACCTGGTTTGAGTACAGCTCACCAAAGCTCAGGACCCACAGCCACAGCAGCTCCGGTGGGCACAATGTCAAGTCCCATCACAACTTGTCCTCACCTCGTGGGAATGTGGCTCTGAGATATTTCTGCAAGGAATGGAAAACTCAAGGACCGTGCCCAAAATTACCTGTGAAAAGCAGTGCCACCTGACACTTTCCAAGTCCCATCTCTTGCTTCTTTCCACCGAAGGAATCTTCAGGGTTTTTTTCATTTAGATTACATTTAATAAGATAGGCATGTCAGATTTTGTTTACAGAAGTTTACTGTTCAAGTCAGTAGGGAAAATAAAAATCTATCGACTGTGGCTTTTAAACAATAAGAACACAGATTTTTTTTTTATTAGCACTTTATTTTAGTGCAGACAGAAACATCAGTGACTATCACTGTTGTTTACTGTTAAAGGCACAGCTCCCACTGCCTTTCCACGCACAGAATATTCCCATGGCAATCAATGGAAGTTTAGCATAAAGAGCAAAATATACTCCATCATGTTGTCTCTATATAGTAAATGTTAATTTCTTGCCAACTATAAACTTGAAAATTTCTTGCAGTACATTGCAACACAAACCTATTCTCAGTGTGTAATTTAGATTTTCAAGACGCGCACATTCCCAGCGGAGAGTCATTTGTGTGCGGTTTTGAGTGTATGTATAGAAGAAATGAAAAGCTAATGATATCTCCATCTACGTTTCTATACTTGTTAGCTTTTCCTACTAGTTTTCTTCTGCCCTTCAGAGTGCTAATTGTGCTGTAAAAGTCCAGGAAATTTGTGTCATAAATAGTTTCTGCCTATTATAGCAAATGAAACTCATATTGAGACAAATATATGGGACTGAATCACAAGTTATTTCACTGAAGTCAATGGGGTTACTCTGCATTTCGATTTTGATTTGGCAAAGCATGTGGTCTAAAGTTGGTCTGGGAGACGGGAAGAAAATTAAGCACATGCATACATACTTGTCTGGGGCTTTTTTTAAAATTGATTCTATACAGGAAGCTGAATTTAGCTAAATATATTAAATACAGTTTCCTTCTGATTTTCATCACTATAGATAATAGCTTGTATTAGGAAAAGTGTACCATAAATATCACACATTTGCCAGAGAATGGGCAAATAGGAAATACTGATGCTGCAGTAGTAATGATGAATCAGTAGTAATGCTGATTTTGATGATCAGGTTATTGCCATCTGGCCACTAATTTTGCTAGTGGGTTGGAAAATAATATGCTTTTCTGTGTTAAGTAATTTATTCTGTATTCGGGAGAAAAAAAACCCCTCATTTGGTTTCTCAGGTGTTGAGAAGTACTACCATTTATTTGCTGTTGCCTCTTGCCCAGTATTTTGAGTGTGTCACCCTCTTTGGTGTGTATATTCGACCCTTAAAACTAAGTTGTTCTTTGTTTTTTCATGTGGCGAAGAATTGTGCGCATGAGTGTTTTTAAACAAGGGCACCTGCATAAAAAATGTCTATCCTCATTAAATCCATTTTCTCAATTAAATTCAAGTTTCTATGTCCAAAAGGCATAAATCTGGGTATCGATTTAGTCATAAAATAATGAAACTCCCAGCAGTCTTCTAAACCCATTTTACTTGGATGAGCATATAAGCTTTTAAAATATCAAGTTATTCCAGTATTTAATACACATAACTGCTTCCAGAGGTCTGAAGGCAATAAGGCATATCTTCCCCACTCCATTTGAAGCACTACAGCTAGAGCTAGCCAGTCCCTCACCACTGGTTTTAAGGCTTTTGACAATTTTATTCAGTGTGAGTTTGATACTTTCTCCACAGGGGCTATATCCCCTGAAGCCAAAATCAATAACCTATCAAATCAAAGCTCGATAAAATACCAATGGGCTCTTGCTGTTTTGTGCTCACAAATACAACTTGGCTTAACTCTACGCTTCCAAGACAGGCTGACCTTACATTTACTGGCCTGTTCCACCAAGTTAACTGTGTCATCAGCATGTACTTCCAAAAATCTCTTTTTTGGCAATAAGCAATGATCTGTTCCTTGTAAAGTAAAGCATCAAACCCAATTCCACTTACCTGCATTCAAGTGACAACTCAAAATCTTCTGTTTTTTCCAACAGGACAGTATTCTGCTGCACTGGTGCATCCTTTACCTCGTTCAAATGCCATGCCCAGCTGAGCAAGTATAACCTCTTCATGGCAACAGCAGGAAGCTGGGTAAAGCATTTAAGTTTCTTGTGGTCCTATTTTAGGTTAAACTGGATTTCATGGTGCATAGATCAATGTTGGTAAACAAGCTTTAAGGTACATTGGCCTCTTAGTCAGCCCCACCTATACTCAGGGCAGTCTGAAAAGATAGAAAGAATAGTAAACTGAAGCAAATTTTTTAAATGCCCATGTGGTTTATTTGGATCTTTTCCACACCTCACACACATGCTGAAGATGCTGCTTGATAAAACAATCTCACAGAGATGAGCATTTTATGAGCTACAAAACATTCTCTTCTACCAGGAAGTTTGGTGTAACAGTGCAAGCAGCAACTTACCTTGCTAAATCAAGACAAATTCAGCATACAATGTTTTTCGCCAGCTGGCAGAGTTTAGCAAACAAATGTGCCCTGCATAATACAACAAATATTGTGGTAACTAGGAGCAGCGTTTCAAATTCAGTGGGTTTGTGAGGTGTTTGATCTGCTGATGCAAGCTGCGGTTCGTTTCCTTTCTTTGCTTGCCTTTAGCATCAGAAGGCTCAGTTTGCTACCATGTTATTCCATGATTTACACTGCTGCACAACCAGAGCAAAGGATCCTTACTGCTGGCTCTTCTCAAATGGTTTCAGAAGGACTGAACTGTCACCTTCCACTGAAATTGCACACACAGAAACCTGATGCAATGATGAATTATCCTCCAAGAACAAGTATTTTGATTATTAATGAATATGAAATACAATTACTCCGAGCAGTTTCCTATATACAATCTTGGCTCCCGTTCAGCAGCAAGCCTACTTTCTAAATATAGTCTTGAGGTCAGCATGTAAAAAGTGTAAAGTGTGGCCGCATTTCAAATGCAGTCGTATATCACAAATAAGAAATAACGCCAAAAAACTTTCATTCAAATTAGTGTCTTTTGGTTCTGCCACTCTTCTCTCTGATTAACTCCTCTCCAATAAATACAGCGAGGTAGTTGCATCTGTTTTTTTTTCTCTGGTTGTCATTTACGTAGCTGTCCTGCAGCAGACATCTTAAAAACTTATTTATGTATTGATCTCTCTGGTGTCCTCCAAAGAAACAGTTCTTGATACTACATCATTCCAGACAAGTCTTTATATTTTTGACTCTGATTCTACAAAATTAGCAAGTCCATTTTTATTTACGCTAATTTAAAAAAATAATAGTTTTTTAAAAAGAAAAAGAGTCATTATTCAGACCCAGTAATATCCTCTGGAATAACCTCCTTCCACTATTAATTTAATTTCTGTAGCTAGCAAGGTCGATGTCCAGATTTGGAGGGCTGAACAGCTGCCGAGCAGGACCACAACCTTTGTTTCGTGACATCTCTTGTTTTGACCCCTGCTTTCTGGTCACCAGAGAGATGATTGACTAAGTGCGCAGGGAAGTCCATTTTTAGTACGGTGGACTGGAGCATGGCATGACAAACTGTGATGTCTGAGTTTTGTGTTACACCATCTGGCCTGCCATTTCCAGAGCCTCACATCAGAGTCCTGATGATGTATGTTTAAGCTTGGCACTATCATTTATCTCCTATCTTGTGTTTAAACAGATGCAAGCTGAATATAACAGAAAAGGAGACCTTGATGCAGGAGTCGCTGCAGAAAGCGATGCTCTTGAGCTGTCTACAGACTCCAAGATTAAGTGCAAAATCTGACAGGGAGGATATGTATTAAAAAATATGTGTTGACAGAATGATTTAACTAATATTTTAAAGGCAAAACATCAACCGAATTTCCATATCATTTATAACGTTAGTGAACAAGGTACTACAAAGTAGGCTATCCCCTTCTGTCACCGTCATCTTATTCACAACTTTATTTTACAGATCAAGAATGTTTTAATAAAAGGAAGCTCTGGGGCCTGATTTTCAGCTGCTGCAAATCAACCCAGCTATGCTGATAGCAGCAGGGTAGCCACATGAATGAAGCGACACCAATTTACATCAGCTGAGGATCTGGTTCCCGATTCTGATACAAGTTCTTGTACGCAGAGGTAACTTCCTGCATGGCCAGGAATACAAGACCTTGATGATTAAAACGAGCCCTTGAAATGCTGTGGGTAGGAATGCATGACTGTGCGGTCTGAACTAGATGCATTCATCAGCCCAGAACGAGGAGAGGACAGGAGAAGGGTCTGCCCTGTGCCATGAGGCCATGCAGTGGTGCTGGGTGTACTGGTGCTGTCCCAGTCATGCTCAGCTATTTCTTTCCTTTGTCCCACATTAAAATACATGTCTTCTCCTGGATCTAGCTCACATAAATCAGCAGGTCCAATGGAGGAATGACATTTCACACCGGCTTTGGATTTAGCCTTTGAAACCTAGATCAAGTTCACCAAGCTGTAAAAATTAAACTAATTGCAATGCTTAAATTAGCAGTCCAGCTCTGCACTCCTAATCCATAGACAGAGGTCGGCACAACCAGAAGGGAATGCTGCTCTTTTAAAATATGAAACATCTTAAATGAGGGGTGCAAACCTCATTTCTCTGACAGCAGGGGGTGTTGGTCAACTGTGTTGTACCTGGACACCTGGGTCCCAATAACTGAAAGAGAAAATATCCCAAGGCAAACAAGCTAATCAATGCAGGCAGATGGGAACTTCCTGGGGAGAAACTGGAGGTTTGCAGGGGAAGAAGTCATGATGAACTGAATAAAAGAAGTAATTGAGATGTGAACCATTTGGGAAGACTGAACTGTTCAAAACCTAGATATGTCACCATCTTATTCCGTCAACATTGCAGTAAGTGACAACAGCACTTCCATTATGTCCATGGGACATCCCAGTGCTGAAACTGGACTAGGAGCAGCCGTGATGCTGGGAGGACAAGGCAGCAGCCCCTGAGCAACACAGACCGCACAGCAGCTCCTGAGCAGACAATTTTCAACCCTTATTAAAATGTTAGCACTTTATTTTGTGAATGGAACGATACTTCTATTGCATGCACAATTAGCCTTTCGTATTAGCAACTTCCTAGCAACTCTGTTTCTTAAAATAGGGACTTACAGTGCAAGCTTTTATCTTATATAATCCCTCAGAAAAAGATAGCTCAGACACCTTTTGGGGGTTTTAAACATCAAACCTTCAGCTTGAGACCTGTCTTTATCAAAGGAACTAGCAGCTCTATCTAGGGTTTATGTTCTTTAGAGGAATTCCAAATTGCCTGTTTTTTATAGACTACCTACATAACAACCTCCTACAGTATTTAAATTTTTGTAATTTTCTACTCCTAATGTGATCTTCACATTTAAATGCGCACAGAGTATTTTACATTTATCTATTTAATATCATAGTTATGTCTTTCTTTAAATGCCTGTTATTCAACAACTTATTAATAGCGAACTGTGTTTTTTTGAACAGGAGCCATTTAAATTTAGTTAGTTTATGGTGATTTCTTGTCTCTTTTCAGCCAGCAGAAAAGCCTTAATAGCCTAGAAGATTGTATTTATAAAACATGTTTGTCTATTTAACCTCAGATGTATCATCATTATGAGAGGACTAAAGCACTTTTGCTGACTTTTCACAGGTATTTCCTTGCTATGCATTAATAAACGTGACTCCTCTGAAACAGACTTGTTGTTTATCACCAATCTTTAAAATTGCTTTGGCATTAAAAAACAAGTAAGTTCTCCCCCGCAGGGTGTTTAAAGTCTTCACCAGAAGCTGTCCCAAAGGCAAAGGTCACAGCAGAGATGTGCTTACCTTGGCTGTCACACTGCTTTGGGGTCTCAATGCAACGGTCCCTCAGCCATCAGCTGGCAGACGTGGTCCCATCCATGGCACTAGAGAGCACCCCAATGCCTGGGCTATGCATGTGAGGTGAGCAGCCTGAATGTGGCTCAAAGACACATCATCTTGTTAGTGAAAAGTATCTACTGTGTCCTAATCAGGAAAAGATAAGGAGGGAGAAACTGAGTGTAGTGTCATTTAGCATCACACTCACCCCTGCAACCTTCTTACTCCTGTGGGCTTGTGCTTGGGTGCTCAGGGGAGCCATAACCCAGAGCAAAGCCTTCCCACATGCTGTACTTGAAGAGCAGAAATGTTCACAGGGTTCAAGGCTATCCTCAGCCATTGCTCTGCGTGGGAGCCTCCAGAGGCACATGGCAGTCAAACATTTTTTTTCCTGACAGACACTGGCATATGCAGAGAGGAAGAGATGAGGGCTGGGAGAGAAACGGGGTCATCTGAAGTGTTGTTCATAACAACCTGCACGGGATCATCAGTGGTTGCTGCAGTCAACTTCATCCACACTGTTGAATCCAGAGCATCTCCCAGGCAGGAGAGAGGTGACTGACTTCTGTTGGGTGCCTGAACATCATTACTCTAAAACAGGGTGAGCATGAGGAAATGGAGGATTCCCCAAAACTGGGGACAACCCAGCTCCCTGCATTCCCACTGAGCTCACAACATCAAGTGGTATCTGAAAAAGGTTTAGCTGCAGTAGAACCCCAAGTGCAGGGAGGGCCTTGAACCCAGAGCACCTCACCCACCTCTTTGGGGTGTCCTCTTCCCTGCAGGACTTGAGCCATCTCCCTTGCTATGGGTACCTAACCATGAAACTTCAGGGAGTCATTTTCCTCCTTTTTATTTATCCAGCAAGTGTGCTTTTCAAGGGCTAATTTCTATCTGAGCAGCAGTGTATATGAAGGTCTACACAAGGCAGCTCAGCCACCAGAAAAGTTAATATGTGCTTTGCATTTGCTGTCTCTAATTACAGGAGGGAAGGAGTGGAGGTGCAGCTATGCCTGCCTCTGCCTGAGCCACTTTGACTATTCCAAAGCTAATTAAATATGTCTCCTGTATATAAAATATATCATCTCCAGATAACAGCATACTGTTAAATTCTTCATCTTATTAAAAGCTTGCATTAATGCTTTTCCAACATAAATTTTAACTGTGGACAGGTACTATTTGAGGAGCCTGACAATAGGACTGACCTAGATTAGGCTGACAGTGCCAAAAGATATATCACCTCTAGCTGTCTAGGGAAGAAGAAGGATGAGAAATACATTCTCCATTATTGCCTAATGCTGATGTGCTGGTATTATCTCCAGAAACCCGCTGTTGCTTCGCCGCCTTCTCTCTTGGTGTGGTAGGTGACTATACCATGCCGAGGAAAGATATCCTCTGCTCGCTGTCTCTTATTTCCCATCTTATAACTCAGCTGCAGGGAGATTTAATGGGGCATTGGATAATTATTTTAAAGCCACTGATATGTACCCCTATAGTTTACAAAATTATGGGAGAAGTCAGATAATTCCAGGTGGTTGGGCTTATGCAGTAAGTTCTCACAGGTATTTAGGTGGTTGGGTTTATGCAGTAAGTTCTCACAGGTATTTAGGTCAGAGCTGTCTGTATAGGAGCAGAAAGCAGCCTTCTGGTATCAACACTCAGGCTTTTGCAAATTACATCTTCTGCAAGGTTTCTTGGACTCTTCTGCTAGGCCTGAGCAAGCAAGGGGCAGTGATGACAGATTTAGAAAGCACAGGGAGTTTCACCACATAGGGAACATTTTGTTCTTTGAATATACGTGCACAGAGCTGATCAGGGATCTTTTCAAGACACCCTTGTACAAAAAGGAGACAGCAAGTGGGTTCATAAAAAGCCCTTTACTGTCACGCAACTTCTAATGCAGAAAACAAGAAGGCTGCCAAAGAGCAGCAATATTTCTCACATGCATTACTGAATATTCAAAAGATATTAAAATAACCTTAAGAGTCTAAGAAAATAGAAATTCCTAATATTAATAGGAACTCTGCCATTGATTTTAGCACAGAACTTGCATTGACATTGTGCGATTGCTCAGTCTTAAGACACTTGATTGACACAGTGATGGCTCATTCAAAGTGTATGCAAAGTCAGTGCAACTGTATTAGGCTTTTTTCTTGACTTCAGGTTTTTTAACTTTTTCCATTGACATCCCAAGGGCCATTGTATTGACAGAATAATACTTCAGTTGAGATGCTGGTGTATGAGACTTGCATTTTTGGGAAAGGAAGGCCTCTTCTATTGCTGTCATCCTGGATGAAGAGCTCAAGCGAATGAGGTGCAGCCACAGTCTCCAGCTCATTAAGTTATTTTTGGACTAATCAGCAGGTTGTATGATCAAAAATTCAGTGAAAACCAATGGGAGCTCCCTCTGCAAACCAGCACCTCTGAAAATGAGACTTCATATGTATTCTACTGTGGTGACAATAAGGCCAAGGACCAGTTCTGCAGCCACACCTTTAAAAGAGTTGACTGGTGTTTCCCAGAGCTGGCTCAAACCTCCTCAGCAGGACAGAAGGAAACTGACATTGTCATCTCCCAAAAGACAAAAAAATCTGCTTCCCAGGGCAAGGGTGCCATTTGGCATGTTCCCTCCCCCCACACCCCGCCAGTCATCTGCTCTAGCACAAGCCCATCCCTCCCCCGGGCAGTGAGCTCATGGGCCCTGACAGGGGTTCACTGACTAAGATACGAATGCAGGCAAAAGTGGGTAAAAAAATACTCTGTTGCCATCTGCCTTTACCACGCAACTGGGTGAAAGGCAAAGAAAAGGAAGAAAAACTTTTTCCTCTAAGGCAAAAGTTATCCCTCAAGCACTGAGACAATAAAGTAAAAGTTATTGTACCAAGGGATTAGGTCTAATAAGAAGAAAATTCAGTGTCAGAGCAAAAATGAGGTTTGGAATCACAATAGAAGGGTCTCAGGATCACTTCCTCAGCAGGAGTAAATGGCTGTAACTGCGCTGGATTTAACACTAGACAAGAATATGTCAGGGTTCTATCAAAAATGTCCTACAGAAACAGATGTTTCCACCTACTCAGAGAAACGGACAAGAGTCTCAGTTACCCTAAATCCCTTTCATGCTCTTCTAAATATATACCCATCATATGCCCTTTAAAGTGTGAGAATGATGCAAGACAGACTTCACGTGTATGAAAATCTTACCCTGAATTTTTAAAGGGAAAAGCATAATTTAGTATTAAACTTTTTCCCAGCAGTTCCACTGGCCGTGGAAACTCACCTCCTTATTTTGGAAGGTACATAAACAAATCTGTGTAAGTCAAGAGAGAAAAATGAAAACCAACAATAAACCATCATAATCTGCTTGATCAGCTGGAGCATAGAAATAAAAAATGCTACCTCTCAAAAGAGCAGTCTGAATTATCTTGATTTGTACACAGAAATAAGTGACAACAATTTCTAGATAGCACCACTACATAGACACATATTTTAAGCTTAAAAGTCAAGGTTGAATGAAAAAATATTGCTGCCTTAAAAGATAAATATATTACTTATATTAACTGTAACAGGAATATGTGCTACTGCATAAATATTTAAATTCATATTTGGAAACTATATATTTTGAAGAAACCAAAGCCAATAAATATTGGATTACAAATTCATATTTACAATTTCCTTTTAAAAACAAACAAACAAATAAACTTGTGATATCTGTTTCACTGAACTGGGAAGGTAATAATTTGTCTGTGTTGTACAAATGCTCAATTTGTTCTCTGTTCTCCAGGCTAACAATTCCTATTTCATTTTAACTACCAGAAAAGTGAAAACATTGTCCTAAAATATTCCCATTCAAATTTCCTAGATGAACTCTTGTGTTTTAAAACACCCCACTCTATGACCAAGACACTTTTCCTCCAGCACTCCAACACAGGTAGGTGAGAGGGATGAAAAGCAATAGAGTTGTGCTAATGGAGCAATATTAGTTTGGAATAGACAAATCATAAATGCTGCACAGAGGCACCTGACAAAGCCTGCTGCCAAAAGACATCCCTGAAAGAAGGATGTGTTGGTTTTTCATTTAGGAAATTAAAAAAAAAAAAAAAAAAAAGGAAGGAAGAGACCATTGTATATAATTAGAGCAGAAAGGGCTTGAAATGTCTTACAATATAAGACATGCACCAGCCTGTAAAGAACATAAGCAAGTAGAAGGCATTTCATTTGCCCTGCTTTTTCATTTTGACCTACTGTAAAGTTTACTGCATTTAGCTCCAGGGCAGCTCTTGAGGGTCTTTTATGCCTACAAAACTAGGCCTCCATAGCCTGGGGTCTCCTATGATCTGATGATTCCTACATTAATTACTGAAGACCAGGTTCTTCCCTTCTTGCTTGGATAAGCTGCTGTTGGCCTCTGATGGTGCAGACTTTCTATCAGAGGAATTATAGCTGCATCAGGGCAGGAGGTGGGAAATTATATGCCAGGAGTAACAAAAAAAAGACTGAAAATTAGCTTGGGAAGTGCCATGGTACGAAAAGTTTAAAGTATGCAAGGATATTTTTATAAGGTTTAGGAAGAATGTAGACTCCAGTCACAGATAACATGGAACAAAATGTATAAGTAGGGCTAATAGGAAAGAAAATAATCTGGTCCTCTTATCCTGCACACCTACATCTGCAATTGCTCAGGCAGGGTGAGATCCCAGAGGGGAATAAAATCATGTCACTGAACTTTCAGAGTCCTGTCCCTCATGCTGGATCTTCATGTCTGTTCATGAGGGGAGCCAGCGCCTCCACACAGGTGTTAGAGGAAAGCTAAAATCCACCCTAGTACAGCTGATGGCACAAACTGCATCTCGCTCTGAAATTCAGAAAATGATTGCTGGTTTTAGTTGCTCTTTTTGGGTGTCTGCCCAAGAGAATTGATTGCCAGACAGCAAAGGCTTGGGCTCACTGTGAATCAGGAGCTAATAAAATGTCCCAAGGGATGGGTGAAGGCATGCCAATTGTTTTTGAAAGTGACGTGACTACAAAAAAAAAAAAAAAGCAACAAACAAGTTTTGTTCATAGCCAGCACAATAAAAAAATCTATTTTCAGGGGGAAAAAGAGAATATGGTTTGTTTTTTTTTCAGAATCCCACTAGAAAATTATCTCATTTTTGAGCACCTATAATGCTGACTCAAATACATCAGACTTTTCTTCCCCCACACCCTTGGAAAACCTAGTTAACTTTTACATTCCTCTCCTTTTCATTCTTCAACTGACTGCTGCAACAATGTGTAAACTCTTGACCATTGCTGGACCATCAATGACTGAACAAAAAGAAAATACCTTGTAGGTTTAGCACGTTATCCAAAGGGAAACTTAAATCACAAAAGTTTTAAGAAACCTTAGGATAAACTGAGTTTTCACTAATTTAAGCAACTTTACAACTCTTTCCAGCAAGCTTACCTCAGCACTGACAACCCACTGCATTCATATGAAGCGTGGGCACCATGTCCATAAACATAAGATGAACTTTGACAACACATCTGGGTCCCTGGGATGCAGCAGGCTGACCACTGGGTGTCCAAATCTTCCCCCGCTCAGGGAAGTTATAGACTTGTTCATTAATACTTAGCTTAAAGGGCAATTTGCTGCCCACTACTGTGTGGACAGCATTTTTAATAAATAATGCATGCTGTGCAATGAGGACAACAAAGGCCAAGGTGAAAAAATTTAAAACATTTTAATGGGATGTCTTGATAGAAGCTTCCCATCACCCTCTCTAAATACTTTACTAACGATCTTCTAGCTTGGGGAGATTTTTTTTCTTAGAAACAAGTTCATCATGTACTAATAATATGCTGCTAATTGTTGAAGTAGCAAAGTTCAGATGTGTTATTCCAGCTGTTCTCACTGTGTACATGTGCTTATGTCTTGCACCAAAAGCTTCAGTAGGGTGTCAGTGATACATGTATAGGGTCTCCTTCAGGTCTGCACTGCCTGGGAGAACTTCAGCCTCTCAGCATAAGGGTGGCTTCCGATTTTCAGGGGTGGAATATGGAATAATGAAGTGAAATAATAGCGGTAACCAATACCTAATTAACACACAATCTATTTAATTTCTGGCTCCACCATTAGGTTACTATTAAAGTATATTTAGTCAGCCTGTGTAAAACTGCATTATGGCAGCTTTTCAGAGTCAGGCTATTCACAGGTCATTTGCAATTTTCATTTCTCTTCTCTCTTTAATGTCATAGACTTAACTTCATGAAGGTCTAGAGCAGGTTAGTGCAAAAGATTGACGATTACAGCCTAATAGTTTTTTTTTTTTTCTTGGCCACTCCACAGCAGGTATTAGAAGCCTGCACCGATTCAGAGCAGCAAAGTATTTGTCTCCTCCTGGCCTCCAAAGTAAGGGAGAACAGCATTTTAGGTAAGAGAAACTGGGATTTCAGGCAGAAGTATGTGGATCTCTGCTAGGCACCAAAGTGTTTAATATATATAGTTACTCAGGGAGGTAAACGGGGCCAGTGCCTTAAACCTGGTGCCCAGGGAACTAATGGAGTCACACCCATTGTGGGAGGGCTTCACATGCAATGTCATGTGCAATGTGTTGCACCTCTCGTTCAGTCCTACATAAGCTCCTGTTAGAGTCACAGCCAAAGGCATACTTGTCCATGATGTATGCAACTCCAGTCCAGCATCCCGCTAGGTCAAAACACTGTGCTTCCTCCTGGCCAGAAAGACAGCTGCATGTAAGCTCCTGCTCATGCTCACAGACTGTCACATTTCATCTGCCACCTGTGCCCTGAGGAGAGGGCATGGAGCAGCACAAGCAGGTCCTGCGCTGCAATGAGCACCAAAGAGAAGAGTCTGTGCATGCAGCCCTGGACTTCAGACCAGGTGGGTGCTGGGGCAAGAGTTCAAGCTAAGCACATTGTCCATCAGCGTGTATTCTCTCAGTAAGGTCTGGCTCATGTGAATTCACAACTGTTCCACCTGCACTGAGCCTGACTGTAGTTACAGATATTGTGGTCAGCAGCTGAGACCTTGGGGAGTCACAGTCCCCACTTCTTTCCTGACAATAGACCGCTCAGTAACGGTCCATATACTTAGCTGCTAACTTTAGCAAATCATTCAAAATACTGCCTAGCCCATAATATAAAGGACAGCTGTGATTTAGTAAGGCTCTCAGGCTAGGCAGAGCAGAGCTGTCTGTGCTACCTCAAGCTAAAAAAGGATGAGTTTTCAAAAGACCTCCTCAGGATATTTTAATTTGTGTAAGTGCATTCAAAGCATGAAAGCAGACGGACAATATGTGAATTATGAACTAATTGGGGGAAGATGGAAATGAGAAGGTAAATTTCATTTACATTATCTCCCTTTTTACGCTTGCTAAGGTCTAAGGTAAAGGCTTGGTCTCTTTCTGGTCCATAAAATATGGATTGCTATTTTCAAACTACATCAACACTGCTAATAGCCATTCCCATTAGTCAGCCGTATAATAGCATTATGATGCTATGAAATATTGACATGATAAAACAATGTAAGCCAGAGGTTACTGACAGTGCACACTCTGATATTGACAAATAAATGCAGATTTTTTTAATGCACTCCTTTTGCCACCTTTCTACCTGGCTAACAGTATATAAAAAACATTTTTCCAAATCCTTCACTCACTATTACTCATGCCAGTTGATGGCACAGGACCACTGAAATCAATGAGACTATTCCTGCTGATGTTTTCCAGTGTGGGAAAAGAATTGAGGAACTTGGATAAAACGAGGCCATCACTGGAGATTTTATATCTCAGTCAGTGAGGTGAGATGGGAGTGGAGGTGCAAGAAATCAACCAAACCAGCTGGACTATGCTCAGCCTTTTAGAAATGTGAGCACAGAAATGATCAGGGGAGGACAAAGAGATAGAGGTGGTTGCCCCAACACCTCTTTCTTGCACCTGTGCACAGGGAGCTGCCTCTTTCACCAGCTACCTGCAGAGAAATCTTTCTTCAAAACAAATATACATAAACATATATCCAGCTACCTCTATGGAGTATTCTGTTGGGCATTTTAAATATTGAAATAATTTATAACCCCTGTTCAGTGCCTAATTTTCCACCCTTAATCATACTTGCCGTACTTTTTATTCTGTTAGGTTTAGGTAAATTTCATATCTCCTTTGATGATACAACATAGATGAGGGGGATAAGCTTATTTTTCCAGAAATAATGATTACTGATCACCTACTACAATGTGTTCCAGAAACATTAAGTCAAAAATTATCTCTTTCATGGGAAACATATCCTCTGTATCAGAAGCTCTCATTCATTAGTGTTTTATTTTACCTCTTATCTTTAATTATAACCATTGTCACTGTGTTACTTCTCCTCTCTAAACAAAATGTCCACACAAAATTTCAGATGAGGCCATTTTTGTTTTCTCAGTCACTCCAACAATGCCTCCTCATTTACAACTCTATGTCCCATCAGAAATGGGGTTAAAGACTCTTGTCAGTTGATGTTGCTTTGTTCACTGGTGTTTGCAGCACCGCTGGATGTTCCCAGGTGCTACAGTCCAGAGGCTCTGTCGTGCTGTTTCTGCTTCCTTTGCACCCAAAGGAAGCCTACCACAGTTTTGTGTTTCTCCTGAAGAATGTGTCTGCTGCACTCACTCTCCACCTCCCAGGAGAGTACCATAGGACTGAGCTTCCCTTCTTATTCCTCCAACCCATCTGTTTTAATAAAGACTTATTTCCCCCACACATAAACTCCCAGCTTCCCCTTGTTTTCCTGGAAGAATCCTTGTTCTGTGGTACATACCTCCTTATCTGTTCCTGTAACCAGCTGTCGTTCCTTTGATGGTTTCTATCAGGACTGCTACACAAAATCCCCAGAGTGTGGCTCCTGCTCTGTGGAAATGTGGTGATTTTGCTACCAGGGTATCCAGCCCACTCCTGAGATGACAGGACCCGAGGAAGGGTCCGTAACAAGCACTGGCTTTGATGTTGTCTTCCCACACGCTCTGTCGCCTCATGTCTGAAGCTGTATGTACCGCAGGAGGGTACAACAAGGGCAGCCTGAGGAAAGCTTGTCTGGTGGGGCTCATTCCAGGAAGACACATGTTTCTGGTCTCCATTATCTGCAGAAGTCAAACAGAGGACGTGTCAGTGTGAGCTGATGGGTAGTGCTGAGCTAAGGAGAACACAGCCATGTCAGAACAAATACAGCTTCTGTGTGCCTTTAACAACCTACACCTCACTGGCAAGGTCTGGGTAATGCAGGAAACTTCATCACCAGATGCTGTAGCCCCCACCTGCAGACAGAGACCACACAAGGGAGTGGAGAAACACCAGGTGAAGAATGGAGGGAGGGAAGGTTGTGGTCACTGCTCACCTCCAATGTCCTGGCGCTGCTGGGACAGTGAGATCTCTTTGTGCTTCCCATCAATGTCTGACATGTCCTCCTGCTTAAGACACATAGTGTAGATTTTGGTTACGGAGGTGCATGGATACTCCAAACTGCTGTGCGATTAAAACAAGCCTGAAACAGAGAAATGAAGCAATAAAGGGTACAATAAAAAGAGAAAGGAGAAACTCAATCTGTCGGGGGACGTGCTTGCTCCTCAGCTATTGATGATGAAGCTGTGAAGTGTGTCCCTTTGTTGTGCCCACATTATGGGTTGTCACTGCCATCCCTACCTGCCAGACAGGACTCTCCAAACTGGAGACCTAACAGCACAGAAAGCCCATCAGTGGTGCTTGAAGTGGGCTGAGCGATTCCCCCCCCAACATGCTTGCTGGAAGCTGCTGCCTTTACTGATGCCTGGGGGTCAAAGCCCCAGATTCAAACCGGCCCTCCAGTTAGCCAAGGCTACCTGAGGGTACAAGAAACAGTTTGCAATTATTGGGACTATTGTAGTGATGTAAGGCTGATAGAAATCCTGGAGAAAGCTTACAGCACTGCTAATTGCAAACAGTTTCCCTGGTCTTATTCAGGAGATAGCTCATGAGGACAGGCACTCAAATCCAGACCTTCCTGTGAGACTTAACATTGCTGGATTTTAGCACAGGTTTTGAAACTTACTCAGAGTAGGATATAATGCTTGGAATATGCTCTCCTGAATTAGCACTTTGCTGATCTGGCTTCTTACCTGAGCAATGCTTAACAGCCATGAAGTAGCAGAAAGCGTTCCAAGCTGTATGTGACATTGCTGAGCTGGTGGGTGAAGCACATACAATTAAAAATGTAGTCAGAAATAAGTTTGCCACCACAATAGATAAGAGCAGTGATATGCAAAACTCTTTCCTGTCCTTACTATTTACCCCAGTTTAGAAGCTGATGGCAATCCACCAAAGAAACGAGTTTAAACTGAACACTGAACTCAGTTTAATTAGTTTTAAGTTATTGACACCACAGCAAGAACCATCAGACAAGACTTCAGTGCTTGATCAAACATACGGCTTTATCTGTGCCCGATGCAAGGCTTTTGCTGCCTAAACCTGAAAACTTCTTATCACTTAATGGCTTGGCTCGAAAGAAAGCTAATTTGGGATGGTAAGTGGATTGAGTGACCAGTTTGTGTTTTAAGACTAATCCGCATGTGCTGCACTTCACAGTGCTCCTTGGTGAACTCCTCACCTTGTTCTGAAGCTTTCTGTATAAGCTATCTTCTCTGACAAGTGCAGGGAGATGCAGTGAAGAGTTAAAAGTGAATCTCCTGCCTCTTTGAACTGTTTTCTCAGTACTGCGTGTACACAGATACACTTTTGATGTGTTAACTAGAAAATCTGACTGAAAAAGAACAAAGCAGCTGTCACTGAAAGGAAGACACTGACGAAGAACCACACAGCCTTTTATTGAAGAACTGTCAAGATTGATCCTACAGCACTCAGTTTGTCTGTAGTATTTATCAAAGACCTAGATCAGATGAAGGAAATTAAAAAAAATAATAAAACTCTATCCACTGGACATTTATAAATGGTATCTGAAAATGCATTACATTTAAAACACCTATGAGACTGAAGGTTTTTTAACAGTTCATTTTTAACTGAAATACAAGCACTCCAGCATTTTTCACAAGGCTTGGAAAATAATTTGTCACTGTTGAGCAAACCCACTTAATTGCTTGCAAAGTTTTAAGTAGCAAACATGATTACAAACCATTCTGTGCTAACAAACAAACTCATATAAAGTTCAAAATCTCTTGCCTTTAAAAGAGCAGCAAAGCATGTGATGCCTCCTTGTAAGTGCTGATGTTCATGCCACAGGTGAAACACGAGAGCTCAAAATAAGATCAGGACACCAGTATGCCAGAAACTCCCCAGACATCTCCGTAGGATGCAGGTGACCACACGAGCAGAGGGATTAAAGTGTTTTGCCTAAGGTCACACAGAGAGGCCTTTGGATAATCAAATCTGCAGCCCTGAGGCTTTCAATCCAATGTTGTACCACAAAGCCAGTGCTACTCCCACATCCTTGCTGGCCTGAGGATGAAGCATATGATATGATGATGTGAACTAAGGCGATAGGTATCTCACAGGACTGGCAATGACTGGCTTTGAGAGGATTTTTAAAGCCAAAGGTATCTCTGGATTAATATGCCAGGTCCTGGTGCTACACTATTCTCCTTGGCGGAGCCAGCACTTGCTGGTGGGTAGCACAACAAAACCTGTGGGTTACTGTGTGATATCTCTTGGTGAATGCTGGCAATTTAACGATGAAGGCTCTGTGGATACCTAGAGCCAATAAGACAAGTTCTTCCCCTTCAACATCTCTCTGAAAGTAACAAAACTATCATCCTTTCTTCCAGGCAACTGCTGCACAAAGAGTTTGGAAGTACAATGCAAGTGTTGATCAACACTCAAATTCTACTCATCTACACACACACATACTTGGGGAGGTGAGGAGAGTTAGGCTTTCTGTCAGCATTGGAAATGGAAGTTGCATTAAGGAGTTGTGGAAGCCCATGTTAAAAAAAAGGCAAAAAAAAAAGCTTTGTGCCATTGCTCTTTGTGGAAAAGTGCCAGTAAATACTGGAAATGCTGGTGTGCTTTTTTGCATCCTGGGCCATTTCAGGCACACTTTCACATGGACTACTGGAGCGGTTGCCAGCCTTTCTTTAGCCAAGGCTTACCTGAAGAAATCAGGAGGAAATCAGCACCTCTCCAGCTCCAGCTCCTTACACCACACGCACATTTTCAGTCATGATGCTTAATACCTCCCAGCTACTGAGGCTGCCAACACTTCCACCTCTCCTTCCAGTAGAGCGAAACCATGTCGCTGAGCAGGATAGGGCATATGGCCAAGAAAGGCATATATATGGTACATCAAAGAACTGTCCATAGAGGTTTTATGCACACTCTCTTTGCACTGGCAAGCAAGATGCTTGCTAATAAGACACTCAGGCCTTCATAATTAATTCATGTGCTTACCAATGAGCACAGCACTGGCCTGCCTCTCCCATGAGAAACGGTCCTGGGAGACATGGCAGTGGGTTAGGCAAAGTAGGGGTTAAGGAGTTGGATTGGGAATAGACGTGTGTCTCAGTTTGACAGTCATACGCTAACTGGGGATGGCTGAACAGATGCTCTCCGAATGCTAATGTCACTCATGGTGTTCTACTTTGGGCAGACTTTCTCCACCAGCACAAGTCATCTGGGAAACGGCTGAGCTTGGAGGAGCTGGTGGCCATTCTCCTGAGGCACTGGGGCTCTGCCCAGCCCGAGCTCACCCTGGAACACATGTCCAGACTAAAACCCTTTGCTAAGACCTTATTTAGGTGCCTTAAACCATTATTGCTTTTTTTTTGCCAGCCCTTGACAAGGGGTAGATTTTTATAATTTACCTGGGGATGGGGCCTTATCCTTCCAGATATTCTTGAAAGAATTCAAAAATTATATTTGACTTGCCATGTACACTGTAAAAGACATTTAGCAAGTCCCTTAGCCAGAGTATCTTCATCGATTTAGACATCAGCTCCATATTCAGAGTGGCTTCTACTTCTAAAGCACCTTTTGAAGCTGAAGAGTCTGTGCTATCAAAGCCAGTGCATGGTCAAGACCTCAAATAACAGGCTGCTTAGATCGAGGATGTACACAGTGCCGTGGGGACCCGTGACACTGTATAGCGATCATTAACAAGACTTACTTAAATTGCACTAGGGAAAAAAATATATTTTTAAATAAACTTTGAGCAGAAGATCCCAAAATCTTAAAATCACATTGGAGCCGTCCATTATAAATGAAATAGCAGAGTTCTTCCTTACCTCTACCCACGTAAACTTTCCCTAAAATCAATCAGTAATGTGCCCGGGTGATTACAGAGATGTGGGGCTCTGGGTGTACAGACAGAAGCTTGCTCACATAGGATGCTCTCCGTGGAGTAACACCGATTTACACCACCGAGAATCTGCCCCAGAGATTTTACTTTTTCTGAAAAACACTTCCCGCTGTGGCAGACATAACGCCGTATCAAAGGCATGTGCTGTAATACACAATAAAGATATAGCTTTCATAATTTTCAATTACACTTCCTCTGCAATGATGTTAGTGAATCTCACCCAAAAGTAAATTATTCAGTGCAGATGATATAGAAATCGTTTGATGAGTGTCACTTTTCCATTTAAAGTTTTACCAAGATCTTCTTGGATAAGGGGCTCTTTTTTTCACATGACATGTTTCATATTTTGTTTCTCTCCCTCACCTTCATTCAGCAGGCTGTTTCAACTTTTTAATATACTTTTCTAACGAAACACTGAGTAGCCATTCAAATAGATGTATTCAGGTGAAGTGCTCATTCATTCGGCCAGAAATACTGATATATATGTTTTATTTAGTTTTAAGAATACTTTTCCTTTTTTTTTTTTTTTTAATTTTGTGAACATTGAAAGCTAGAGCCAAATATGAAAAGACAACCTTCTTTCAAGGCAGGCTTGGAGGGAGAAGTATCGTGGGCTGCACTGGGAATCCTTTTCTTTCATGTAAATAAATAGTTCATTTACAAGAGCTTTTTAAATGGAAAAACATATCCAATACACCAATACATTTAAACTCAATCATATGGTAAAATACAGCAAACTGAAAAGCTGAATTCCAGAATGTTTTATCTTTCTTTTCATGAAGCTACAGATACACTGAAACCTAATTTAAAAAAAATATAAAAAATTCAATGTCCCTCTAACTTCATGGTTATTTTCTGCTTGCCACACTTCAGCTAAGTACAACAATTAATCATTTCATTTTTCTATCTACTCTTTCTTTTGTACCAAGTTATTCAGAATCCTGTCCATGTGACATGGACAGTAAATGATGTCCTAGGTCTATTTTTATATGATGTAAACTGCTACTTTTATGTCTGCATCACTAATACACTCCTTATCACCTCAGCCATAGTGGTCAAGAAGCACCAGGTATCAGTACTGTAAGTGTTGTGTCAATTATTCCTGTTTGGAAATGGGTGGGTGACACCTAACTCCAGACACAACTATTTTTGCAAGCCCAGAAACAAGGGAAGGAGCTGGAGGGGAAAAAAAAAAAAAATCCCTCAGTCTTGCACATTGTTACAGAGTATACAGTGAACATACAGGGAAACATTTCTAACGTTATACTAAGTTGGCAAAAAAAGCCCCATCTCTATCTACTGGGGAGAGCATGGTGAAACTTCACTGATGAAAACATACATCAGGATAGACCAAGAAGAGCCTTGACTAGAAAAGTCAGCAGCTTGTGTCCGATATTAAAAGATGTAGCAGCAAAGGTGATAAAAGGTGATGGAAGTCTGGATGAAAAAGATTTAGCGTATGTTGATGTACAGGAATGGCTGCATCAGCCGTGATGGGAGGAGAGAAGACATTCTTCACTGTTTTCCTCCTTCTGCCTCGGAGTACTGCACCTGCCTGTATTTCCCTAGCTCCTTAAAAAAGGCCTGGATCTATCTGCAGCTCATGACAGGTGACACATAGCCGTACAAAACCCCAAGCTTCGGCATCTGTCACTGCACATATCAAAAGCAGAGCAAAGTATACCTGTTGTCCTGGCATTTATCCTGCACTTGGCTTGTTTTTGGCACTGCTCTAGGCAGTGCGGCATGAGCCTGGTTCCAGCTTCTTGTAAATAGCCCACAAGCAAAGGTCGAAGGCACCTTGTGTCTTGTACACTAATGGTATTGTTCATGACATTCTCAAAAACCTTCCTGAAGATTAAGACTTCCCACTAGTGCACAGACACACACAAACTCTTGTCCTCTGTTAGCAATAATCTAGCAATAGAGACATGTCACACTATCTGAAAAAACAGGGAGTTTTCCAGTGGGAAAATGCACTGCTGTGTACACCACTGAGCTCCACGAGTCCAATGGAAGTTCTACATCTGCAATTGACGCAGTCTTTGGGAGAAGAAACCACAAAACTTGGCAGTGTATAGACCAGAACTGCTGTGCTATGGGATAGCACACCAATATTACTCAGAAGTAGTTCATAGGTGAGTGATAAAACAATCCAAGCAGTGGAAAAACCCTTCTGTGAAGAGCTAGGAAATTACTTGGGATTGTTTACCTTAAAGCAAAGAGCATACAAGAGAACTGGGTACTAGAGATCAGCTAGTACCTCCTGGCCTCCCTGACTCAAAACATAAGTGGAACATTAAAAAATAAGTAATTAAAAACTGATAGTTGTTCATAATTTCCCAATTTGCTCAAGTGCAACAGAAAGTCCTTGAAGCCTAGAGCCCTGCAAGATTCAAATAGAAACTGGACATTGTTACAGATTTGACTATCCAGAGAAGTTCTAGCTCTGCTCAACAGTCTTTAGGTGACCACAACAAATCACTATTTTAGTCATTCTTAGATTTTGAAATGGCAGACCAGTGTGGAAAGCAAAAAGCTCATTTCTCCCTATTGTTGAGTTTCACATTATAAATGTAAAAGTTCCCAGACTTTTGGGGCTCACAGACCACCGTAGATCTACTGGTGTTGTTACAGATTCCCACCCTAGCAATGGAGAACTGATAGACTTACTACTGTTGCCATCCAACACAGATCCATACATCAGCTACAGATCATATACCCTTGCCATATAACCATATTGACAGCCCATGCTGGGAAAGCTGGTACAAACTTTGACTACTGTTGGCGTGCTCCTTGTACAGACTTCAATTCAAATGTGCACTGTACACAAGACCATGGTTCAAAAGACAACAGGACACCCCTTTTTTGCAAGCCGGCTTATCTCTCTAAGCCAGCGATCTATCAGGCACATGATTCCTCCCTACCACAACCACTCATCTCAGAAAGAAAATTTGTAATTCCCATTCTTGATTTCCTTTCAACCTGTTTCTCTAAAACAATCTTCCCCTCAGGCAACGTGAGTCTCCAGCCTTTGTTTGGCTGAAGATGTAAATATTTGGGCACTCACAGATTTGATATATATATACATATTTGTTGGAACATTTACCACCTGCTATTCAAAGTTAAATCCATAGATTACAGAAAACAAGTTCTTTATCGCTTTTTGTCTAATGTAAAATTAAAGACAGCTGAAAGCCTACAGGATTTCTTTTCCTTGTGAGTCAGTTGCAGCATAATTACCCCTCTAAGGCTTGAATAGCAGCAAAGAGCCAGATCTTTGGAAAGGCACAACATCCCAGCAAGAGCTCCAGGAGCTTCTGTGCTCCTGAGGACATTAAAGCAGAGGTCATTAAAGCAGAGGCCACGGACTAATGAAAACTCCTCAGCTGTGCTCTGCATGAGCTCTCATCTGTCAGTGATAAAGGCTGACTTGGCTCCTGAAGAAGGGTGACCCAGGGTCTCCCCAGAGCATCATATGCCTCCCTCCAAGACCAATGAAGATAACACTGTAATGATGCATTGCACAGGGTTTTCCCAGCCCCATTCCTAAAGTTTAAAAGTGGCTTTGAGAGGTCTGTGAGATCTTTACACGGCCAAGCCCATTCTATATGTGAGGTCAGGTCTACCAAACCTGCATTGTTTTCTCGGGGTGGCTTTTCTTCTGTAAGGCACTGAAGCAGTACTAGGAACAAGGTCCACCACTTGGCATGGGCAGGTTGCTCCTCTCTCCAGGCATCTCAGAAACTTCTTCAGACTCAAAACCAGATGAAGCATCTGAGTGCCTGGTTACAGTCATTGAAGCGATGTTCTGCCAGCACTCAAAAAACAATACAAACAAAAACTAACCAAAACCCCCATGTGTTTGCCAGGAGAATTGTGATGTATTCTCCTGCTTACTGTTTTCGTTAGGTTTCCAGGTGGTGATCTGGGGTGGTATGAGCAGAGGAGAACAGACTACAGAAGAGCAGGGCCTGTGGACAGAGTGTGTAGAGCTGTACAGCAAAGCTGATACAGTGATGAAATCTATAGCAATGCCATGACCTCCAGTATCAAACTGGGATTGATTCTTAGTACTATGTACAGGCCTGTTTAGCTTTATTTCACCCTGTGAGCTTTCAAAATGTGCTTGATTAAGGAATTACATCCCTAAAAGAAACCAGGGTTATTTTAGACATTTCAGATTTTCCCAGCCCCTTGTGATTACCCTCAGTAAACAGGTAGCAGTGCAGTTTCAACGCCCATGTCCACTGGCTCCAAGCACAAAACCAAACTGTTCACCTGCTAACTGCTTTTCACACTTAATTTTGTATGTGCAAATAGGTTTGAATATGCAGCTACTACATATATAGGACTTAGATGACGACACAATGGTACACACAACAGTATAAGAAATATCCTCCAAACAGGAAGGTCTGGAAAACTGAGAAGCAGAAGAGCTGGTGGCTGGTCATCAAACTGACTGGATCTGACTGATATAGGAGAGGAAAGGGATGTCTCTGCTCCCTAATGAAAAGGATAGACAGATATTGAAGAAGAGTAAGTTGGACATTAATTACTGGTTTTGATGTCTGATCTATAACTCCCTAAAAGTTTTGTACAGGAGTAATATGGAAGCATCAGAAAAATTCCACTGGGATATAGATGAGGTCCAGTTTGCAAAAATATCCTCTTCATAAAGAAGCACCGTGCCCTCTTTTGCTTGGCAAACCATCACGAATTTATGATGCATTGCATTTGGAAGGCAACACGGCGCACAGCTGAGGCAAGTTACTGAAACGCAGGGAGAGTAAAAGCAAAATGTTCTTGAGAGTGAGAGTGCATATGGGGATGTATTTGAAAAAAAAATATATATATAAATATACACACACATTTGCTAGAAAAAAAATGTATATGTATTTATAAAAAAAATTTAAACTTCTCACCAGTCAAAAGTTAGAAATGATGCAAAACGCATCTGCTTTGATAAGCCTGTTATAAATCTCACAGCTTGAAGCTTTTAACTGACCCTTTCCAGTTCATGAATATTTTAAGCAAACCCAGTTTAATTTAAAACAACTCTGGATCAATATATGCATTTATTCTGGCACTGTCCAAATTTCAGGTCCTTATATTATCAAAAATTGTATCATACATCTCCAGTTTGACTCCCAATCTAGGGCTCATTGAAGGCTGGAGCTCAAATTAGGGGTTGAAACCTAAAAACCTCTGTATGGAACCCAGCCAAGAAAGACAATTTGGCTGACTGTATTCAGAGCAATCCCATGACAAAAAGCCTCTCCTTTTGCCTGAAGGTGATGCTCAGGGAAGCACACAAATGCCCTGGGGAATAGGTGGTTTCCAATACCACTTTGTGATGGTGTTCAGCACAGGATATCTGCAAGGGGATGTTTCTGCATGCCAAGGAAGTCTATACTACCTAGCTTCAGAAACAACCCCCGACTTGTTCCCCAGAGCACTGACAGGGAGAAGAGATGCCCACCCCACCAAGAACTGACATCCCCAACCTGGAGGGGGATATCTTCCACACAAAACCAGTTTCAAAAACAGAAAACTGCTACTGTCCTGAACGCTTTTTGGAAGAACTCCTCTTGCTGGCATGACACTCCTTATCATCCAGGTGTGAGGAGAGTCGTAGGCTGAGTACTGCAAGGCTGACAAATTATTGAAGATGTAGGATTTTGGAGCACTTGTATAACTTTGCAAGACTTGCAAAAAGCAGCTATTTATAAGAATAACTCCAAAGCCACTGCCCAGTGTAAATATTAATGGACTTGATAACTGTTCACTGTCCCACAGATCAGCATTCTCCACCTCTCATCTTCATGTCAGTGAGAGGTATTTCTTAATAACTACAGTGAAAATTAAATCCTGCCTTCCTCCTAAAGTCAATGAGAATTTTGCTCTGAGTCATAATTTATTTTGTACTTATGTTTTTCCTTCCTAGTACTGTTCATTTTTTTTTACAAAAAGTTCTCTTGAAAGAAACTAGCATATATTCTACTGCACTAAATATGGTTTTCATTTTAAACCCTCTCTTTCCATACATCTCCATCCACTGCAAAATTCATTTGGTGCCACTAACATAACACAGATCCTTTATTAATCCAAGTGGCATATTTCTATCGCCATTAAATTTTGAGGCAGTGACAGCTGTCTGGCCATCACCCTCCCACCTGGTGTCAGGGGCAGCAGCCAGCTCCCTGGCTGCAGTCCCTCAGGTGTGCTGGGACACCCCTGAGAGCACAGCACCCTTCAGAGACTTCCCAAAAGTGTGGACATAGACTTACAGGTGTCCATGGAAAGGGCTGTAGAGTTTCTCATTTCTCAGGTGTAATTTTAATGCCTGAGAAACATCCATTTCCATTGGAAAGACAGCCTAAATCAGCTTCCAGAGGCTTTAGTAAGGAGAAAAGCTATTGGTCATTTGAATGCAATGAATAACAGATACTAAGCTAGGACAGCATCACAACCCCAACCTTTCTACCTAATCCCACATGCTAGCAGTGATAAAAAGGAAGAAATATGGACTGGTTTTATATTTGAGGTGCTTTGTGAGGGTTTATTCAGTGCATGGGTTGTCTATATAATCAGCCTCTAAGGAAATACCTACATAAATATCCAGCCTGTGACTTCATTAAGATGTTCACTGACTCTATGGGAAGTCCATAATAATCTCTATAGCAAGAATGCGATCAATATGTTATCGAGAAGATAAGTCAGTGTCAACGCTAATGTTTAAATATTCATCTACTTGTACCAACATCTTGTCTGTTACTGAAACAACAGGAATATTCAAAGATTAACTCTACATAAAAGACTCGGTAATTTTTTCTCCAATTCCTTGTTTTTCTCTCGTCAGTTCTACGAACAGTTGTTAAGTAGAACAGGTTGGCATTTTTTCATCAAAACGTTACTTATTTGAAAAATGGGTCTTGGAACAAACCAAGACTTTTGCAGAAAATTTTCATTTGGGGAAATTTTTCAGCTTGTTGTCAAGAAAAGTGAAAACTGAAAAGAACTCATTTTCCAGGATACACAATAGTTCTGAATATATAATCAAAAGAGCTAAAAGAACCAGACGGTATTTGTTTTAATCCAAAGAATTTGAAAGGAGAGAATATAAAAGGACTCATATTAACTGCAAGCACATTTATGAGGAGCTTCGGAAGAGGGAAGATTTCCTTCTTCATTCAGGACCACTAGACTAACTCCAGAAAGTACCGGAGGAGAGAAGAAGGGAGGATGACTGCCTAGCATTTGCGACCCACTCAAGCCATTTCTATCACTCAGAAAAACTTCCCAACATTTCTGCAGTGAAAGATCTGTTTAAAATTAGACATAAAGAAAAAACCTTATGTAGTAGAGGAGCATGTGAAGCGCTTGGACAGAATGATGCTGAAGTTCATTGAAGCTTGTGTTCTGTGTGGTGCTGCTTGGAAGCTCTAAATATAACCAACATTTCTGCCACCAGAGGCAACAGTGCCTTGCAAAAGGAGAGAAAACTGATCTCCCAGATGATCACACTGCCCTTGGAAATCCTGCTGAGGAGCATTAACATGGTTCCATGCAAGATAATGAGTACATCTACCTGAGCTCTGGAAAAAGTAATATATGGTGGTGAACCCAGTCCCACAGTTAACTCATCTATTACAGCACACAGGCACTGGGCAGCATATCAAAAGTAAATCAACACTTCCAACACCTTATTCACAGGTAAGCATCGCAGTAAAGCCTGTTTCCATTTCATAGGTGGGTTTAGAACATCAAAATTGGATGAGAGATATGACAATAAGAGAAGCAAGAGAGACAAACCACACTGTCATCAAGAGAGGTTTGTAATGGAATAGCATAGTGTTTGCCATTTTGCTATTTACCAAAAGCCTTGTTTTAATCAGGGCTGTAATTAAAGCCTTTAATCATTTTGAGCAGTTTCAAATGACTGGCTTCTCTCATGCGTTAACATGCTATTTATGCAACAACTGTACATGTGAGGTAGTGTCAGTAGTCTGTCTGGACATAGAAAGTAGCCTATGGAAACATAAATCTATTTGTTGCTATTTTAATACAAATCTGAAAACGCTGGTTTACACATTTAAGAAGCTGTTACAAACTGTCAAGCAAAAAAATATGTATCTTGTGAATTAATGAGGCTTCCTAAAGACACAAATGGTGCCTGTAGACAACATGCTATGCTGGTGAACGGGGAGCAAATAGAGCATGGCAGAAAGTGCTTGCAGCTGCAGTGGGGGATTGCTGTCCCAAAGGACATCTTCAAGGGGAGGGTACATTGTCCTCATGCCCAGGCCAGTGAGGGCTCAATTCGTCCTCATCAACCCCCAGTTTGGGAAAGGACTTGATCTACAGCTTTCCCTTATGCCTGGTTACATATATTTTCAGGCCACCTCTGGATTCAAGAACATGTTTATGTGTTCAAACAGGAAGGGATTGACGTGGGATTTACTTGTACTCACCCCTTAACAAGAGTTTTCCTGTGCTTACTACCACCAATACAGTCCTAGTACCAGAAGCTTCCTGTATTATGATGGAGTCATTTAGGGTACAAGCAAACAAAGGCTAAATCCAGGCCCTGGTATTGAGAGGTGTTTGTGGATAACCTGGGTATACTGTCAATGTGCTCTGCTCGCTCGCTCTCCACTCCTCCTGTTGCTTTGGTTTGGTGGGGCAACAGCAGCAGCACTGGCAGCAGGGAAGGAGAAAAAGGTCGGATAAGACAGGTGGGGAAGGAAGAACTCTAGAGAAGAAGGAAAGAGGTACTGAATGGAGAAAGAACACTGGCTAGGTGAAAATTTAGCAGCAAATGTTCACTGTGATTTCACAGTCCTGAAGAATCTCAACCCATTGTGGTGAGAAGGCATCAGCTGTACAACTACATTGAGCTTCTCCAAGGAAAAGTATGTATTTTCCTTCCCTACTTTATAGACTTAAAACAGTCTGAAAATTAATATATAATCAGATTTATAACCACAGTTTAAAATACATGGTACTAAGCAAGTCTAGGAAAGGTATCCCGTTTTTCAGTCCTCAGCTCTTTCCTTTTCCCCAATAACATTTTCTCCCAATAACTGTTTAACTCTCTCTTGAAGTCCATAAACCTCTTGTTCCCAAGTTCTACTGATCCTCCTGTCCCTTCATCGACTGGTGGGAAAAGCAGCAAGAGCCTCCCAGAGTTTCTTGCTCCCTAAAGGAGTGGGAAAGGGTTTGCCCTTTCTACCTTGCCAGTCAAAGGTGCAGAATTTGCCATAAAACCTTTTGCCCTAAGGGAACTGCTGATATCTTTAAGAAAACGGTCGAAAACAGGTTTTGCTGAACCTCCAGTAAAACATCATCATATTTCTGAGGAAGAACTGGTGGACTTCACAATGCTGTGGTGGATCCACAGGGAAGCTTTAGCAGAGGGATAGAAGTCCTTAATGGGGCATGTCAGACTGTGGGCCTCTGAAAAGCAAAAAACTACCAGGACTTGTGTCCTCAAGGCACCTGGTAGGTCTGGTTCTGTCCACAGAGACCCCAAGAGCCATACCTCACAGTGCACAGTTTCCTCTCCTGGTTCACAGTAGAAATTTGAATGATACCCATCCCCTTTGATTCAGTTATGTGCTGAAAGAGATGAGCAAAATGCACCTGTATGAAACACTTCACTGACCTGCTGCCCTTGGCTTTGGATGCCCACATACTTGAGACACCTGTCTCCCAGATGTCCTCCAGCATGAGAAACATTACGCGTGCACTTCAGAGCTGCAGTGCAGGGAGCAGTTGGCAGGTATTCCAGGTCACTGGTCCTGGGTCACCAGATGTCACCCGTGGCACCTATGCCTTCAGAGGTGTCACCTTAACACATTTCTTTCAGGGCAACCAATGATGGATGGATGGGCTAAAGGTACAAAATCCTCCTGTTTCTCTGAGAGGCCACAATAACATTCAGTCCCTCTTCCACGTCAAGCTTAGGTCTGCATCTTAACATATACATCTAGGAGACTGCTAAAAAAAAAAAATAACCCCCCCTAATATTATGCTTTTGAATAGAGAATTTACCTAAGTAAATAATTATTTTTAAACCCAAGATTTAGGCAGCGTTAGTATTCCACATTATGCTAATGTTTGACAATTACTAAGTGTGGGTATCAGCCAGCATTTTTTATTTTTTTTTAAGTTTAATTTAAAGCAATTTGACATGGAAAGGTTATTACTTTAGTTGCCAATAAAAGCTGTACTTTTAACATAAGTGTACACCAAGCCCTAGGGTATGTGACTATTATCTTTTCTGCAATTATGTGGTGTTCTACATAAATGTTTAAAAAAAAAAAAAACTTGGAAATATCAAAAGTACCAACTTAGCTACAATGTAAAAGTTGAAGAGCGGAGCCGGGAAGCCCGGTTCCCGCAGACACAACACAGGTTGAGGTTTCCTCCTAGAGGTACCGCCGGGAACGGCGCCTCCGTCCGCGGCTGCCCGCACCGCACCGCTCCGCACCTCCACCGTCGCTGCCCGCACCGCTCTGCACTTCCACCGCTCCTTCCCGCACCGCTCCGCACCTCCACCGCCACTGTCCGCACCGCTCCGCACCTCCACCGCTCCTGCCCGCACCGCTCTGCACCTCCACCGCCACTGCCCGCACCGCTCTGCGCCTCCACCGCCACTGCCCGCATCGCTACCGCACCTCTCCTGCCCCGGCCCGCACTGCTCCGCATCGCTACT
>JANHFX010002498.1:9848-28498 GCA_027560015.1 Chloroceryle amazona
AAGTTTGGTTCTGATGTACGATTCTAGATTTTTTGGGGGAATAATTCCTACTGTCCCACTCACCTCCACCAAACTTGTGAGGGGCTTTGATTTTGTCTTTATTACCCCACAGCGACACCTGCTGGAAAAAAGCTTCATTTAAGCAGGAAAGATATATTTTTGGCAGGAATTAAACATTAACTCGGTGCCAGAAATAGCACATTATGTGTGGCAAGAATAGGCTAGTGCAAGAGAAAATATCAGAAGAGTATTTCAAAATTTCTGAGAACGACCAAAACATCGTAAAACGGCCTGATGTGTATTCCTAAAGACATGTAATGATTGATTGACTGCACTTTCGCATCCAAAGTCTGGCACCACGTGGGTCCCAGACCAGCCCTCAGAGGACTACACTGCGTTTCCTGCGCAGTGATTTCCGAGTATGCTGAAGTCCTCTCCCAGACTTCCAGGGGGAGTCTGATGTGTGGAGGGAACAATCATTTTTCTCCCGTTACCAGAGTTTATTAAACTGTTTTTCCATTTATACAGTCTGTAGTTCTCACTAGCAGTCCGCGTGGACTCTCTCAGCTTCGCGTGGGATTCGCGACACAGAAAGTGAAGGAAGGCAGGGAAGAAATCTGCCTCGGGCCACCCAGAGGCGCTATTACTCCAAAACAGTCCAACCTGAATGGGTTTTTCCTAGTCGAGAAAATACCACTAGATGTCACTAAATGCCAGGGATTACCAGTACTGGTCCCATAGGGCGTACATGAAAGCGGTAACACTACGCATTTCATAGATATAACTGGTTTTTTTTTCAAAAAAAAAGTGTGAGGTCATTTTACCTCTTAGCAAGGTTTGCGTTTGCTTTAGGAAATACCTCTGGCCTCCAAGTAGTATACATAAATATTTTGCATTCTAATTTTTATGGAAATAGCTTGTTTAATGTACAACCTGGGTGAAATAATCTTGGTCTGTAGAAGCTATTAAATTATACATGTTTGCATTTGATAGTAGCTACTTTGGCCTCAGGATAAAGTAATGGTGGTGTTTACATGTGGTTTTCCTGATGTGTACATTCAGTGAAGTTCCATTCAGTGGATCTCTCTTCGTCATCTTGTGTAGACAAAATAAAAGCTACGCCATCTGTATTGGCTTTTAGAATATTTTTGTATGTGCATATTCAGCCCATATACAAGTGTTAGAACTGAGGCTGGCAATGTAGCTTCAACCTCAGCTTTGTCCAACCCTTCTTTAATTTGTAGACCAAGCATCATGTGGACCATCTTTTTTTTTCTAAGTTTGGTTGCTGTCTCAGACTGAGTCTTTCCTTTTGGGGGCATGAGAGGGCACAGAAAGGATTACAGGTTTGAGTACAGTGGCTGAAATGATTATGAGAGGTGGGCCAGATGTCTTGCAGCAAGCTCTTAAAGCAAACTCTGCTCCCTTGTCTGCCCCGATGTGTTAACTTTCCTCAGAAAGGAAGAAGAGTGAAGATGTAATTGTGCTGAGCCAGAGAGCAGGATTAAGGGTCATAATGCACTGCAACATGGATACAGCTGCAGAGTATGTGGCTACCTCTGCCTCTAGCATCTGCAAAGTGTCTCAGGTGACAGGGGTCTCTGCTGGAGCTAATGATGCTGGGCTCTGGCTCATGGCTCCAGGTGCAGCTCCAAAAGGCACAGCTTCCTTAAACTGGCAGCACTGAGGACCTTCTGGGAAAACTCTGGAAGATATTCGTATTTCTTCAGTTGAATATTTGGCACCAAAGACAGGAAGGGAGTGTATGCTGGAGAATGAAATAGCAAAGTGAATACTGAATAACCATTCCTTCAACTGAAGGAACAGAATCTCTGAAGAATAGAAAGCAGTATGTATGTCTAGTGGTGATGGTTGCTTCATAATGCATGCAAGAAAATTGCACTGAGACTACTTGCTGAAGTTTTGTTATCACATGACAGGAATATTCTCCAAATTTTTCCTTTACCAAATGTACACTCCTTTTAATAGTTCTTTCAATATATATTAAGTTGAACTTCACCTCCTCTGAGAAAAAAAAATCCCCACTTTAGCACCCCAGATTGTATAGTAACAATTTTCACTGCCAAGGAGTAATGAGAATAATCCTCTCATTACTCTGATCATTTAGCTTGCTTTTACTTCTCTTCCTCACTCAGACCAACTGTTGATAATTTTGATCTTCAGTGTAGTCTTCTCATGCTCAGAGAAGTAAATTTCTCTCTGCATAATTTTTTCCACACAGAAAATGAAGATGACCTTTTCTTATGTACTTCATGAAAATGTTTTAATACATGCATGTTTTCAGAACATACTGAAGATGAAAAGCAATATATGATAAACATTATTTATACTACTTTGATTGTAAAAGGCACATTGGTGCTTTTCCTTATCACTTAAATAAACAGCAGTGCTGTCCTTTCCTAGCCACCCATCAAAAAAAAATCTATAAAACAAGACGAAAAAATTATCATAAGATAAAGAAGATAAAGAATTATAAGTAAACAAATGCAGAATTAATTTGTTTTAAGATGACAACTGGAATCTCTCTCATTTCATTCTTTTGATCTCCTTGAGACTCATTAAATTGTGGATAGTGGGCCCTTCTTCCATGTTTGAGAAAGAAACTGGAGTGCTGCTTATGTGCAATCAAAAGTTTCAAAGGTAATGAGGCTTGGGACCTATGGACCAGAAAGTATAGGTTGATTTGCATGAAATTTCCACCTCTCCTGCTGCTTATTTGCATTGCTCTTTATTTTCCAGATAGCTTGGAAATCCTCAGCTGATTTGTTAATGTTTGCACAGTGCCCATAAACATTACTGATACTCTTCAGGTAGGCAGGAAGGAAAAGCATTGCCCCAGTGATATTCTAATCAAATGACCTGAGTTGTGACACTCTCACTTTCAACTGCTACCTATCCTGAAGGAGCATCAAGGATTTTCCATAGTAACTGTGAATGATAAATGCCCAAAAATGGGTTCTAAATTGAAAACCTGTAATTGAAAGGCAAGGGTGAAAATCCATTTCCCTGTGTTCCATCTGTAGATGATATAGGAATCCTCAATTTTTCTGTGTATACCTCTTTAATTTTTCTTTCTGTTGGTTTTGTTGCTGTGTTTTTTTTTCTTGATATTCCTTTGCTAATTAGAGTTGAGGTACACTGCAAAGCAAAGACCTGTGTAAGGAGTGATGTGGAACTCTCTCAGCTGTGATGGCTCCTGATTAACTGCCTTTGCTCAGTTTGTGCCTCACGCTGTACTAGTTAGCTCCGTAGTCCAGACATAAGCACAGAGGGAAGTGAGACCTTGTGCACCTGGAATAGAATTCCATGGCAGTGAAGGCATGCAAACTTCAGGTCTGTATTATGGACCAGAAGTAGTGTCCCAGTGACCTACAAAAACAATGACAGTGCAGCATCATAAAAGGGGAAGAGAAGAGTTTCAAACATCTCACATAAGGTAAAATAGACAAGCAAATTCTAAACCCATAAACAGCCTGCATTTCAAACAAATTTATTACCGAAATGTTCTGTAATACATTCTTCCCTTTGTTCTGATGCCTAGCAGTTCCCTTTCTCATGCCAGTTCACTTAAACAAGGATATGTCAGAATAGTATGCTGAGATGCCATAGTGTTTATAAAGGACTTGAAAGATAAAAGGAGCTATAGAAGCATGCCTGTACATTTGCTCATTGTTACTGCATGTCCGTGACATCTTTAAGAAGAATGTGAGAACTTGCTACTACAGTGAGCAACTACGCCCACGTTGGCCAGCTCTGCTGTGTGGCACCAGGACAGCTCACTGCTCCCAGGGATATGGAAAGAGCCTGTGCATGCTGCAACCTCAAATGAGTTCTCACTGTGCTGCTTTGTTACTTCAGCATAGTAAAGAGGTCAAGAAATGTCACAATGAGGATATATTTAGTGCTTGTTTCTATTGTGGGTGATCTTTTATGTGCTGTTAAAAGTCTCTGAAGGAGTTTTAAAGGCAGAGGGAGTTGCAGCAAGACAAAAAAGGGTGAAGAGAGCTGTTCACCCCTACATGGCAATGCTAGTATGGAAGCTTTTTGTGTAAATTGCATCATCTCTTTGTATATAAGCCCCTGCTGAGACTGAATCATAACTAGGACAAAAGCACAGCACAAGGATGCTGATATTGCTTAAATATGCACTAGATTACTTTTTTCTCTCTTTTTTGCATGGTTTAAGGAGTGAACAGCTAGCATATCATGTTCCCAGCATGCAGCACTTTTATAATGTAAACAAAATTTCCTTAAAAAGTACAAAGGAGCTCCTGAGCATATGTTGTTATCAACATTTTTTTATTTTTTTTTTTTTACAATAGACAAGAATAAAAAAGAAAATCCATATTTGAGTAGCAATCCTATACATTCACTGAAGGTTGATTGAGAAATTACAGTACCTCTTATTAAGCCAAATCACAAAGAAACCATGAAATCAAAGGCACAGCTATGAAACATTCAATCAGTTGTTAAAATAGAAAAAGTAAATCATCCTCAGAGAAGAATACTTTGCACTGTAAATCCACCAGCCAGCAGCTACAAACAGGGAAGAAAAAAGGCATTCTCTCATTTTTCCAAACCATACTTGTGCACAGGGGCCTGAGGTCTTGAAGGATCTATAGCTTTCCTTTCTATGTCAAAAGTACTATGTTTTGATTCAAAGTACAGATTAAAAATTGTATGTGGATAATAGCTGGAAGAGTTTGTGCAATGTTGTGACCACTTCCTAACCTACTCGACAGTAGCTTTTGCTAGAGAGGAGCCTTTTGCTAGAGAGGAGCATGTGTTTTGCTGAGCAACGTTGTAGGATGTCGGCTGGTTTTGTCTTCATCATTAGCCCCCTCAATGATGAGCCAGGGCAATCAGAAGCCTGCTTGAACAGAGGGAAAGAAGAATATAAAACAGGAAGGTTGGAACTGGTGTTCAAATGAATAATGTAAAATCTCAAAGTGAGATGACCAGGGTAATGATAACACAGTCATCTCAAAAAAGAAGCTGTTATCTTAAGAAATGGAATTTCACCAGAAAAAGAGAATAAAAAGATTAGCACCACTGAAACTGTGACTGTCAGATGAAAGGTAAATCTTTAATATGAATCACTTCTTTACTTACTGTCATGACACTGGCAAACATGTTTATATTGTAGGTTTTTATATTTGCCCAAACCATAATATGCTAAAATAAACACAATCACAATTTTATGTTTTCCCCAGAATCTGAGATAAAGGCGCCAAAGAGAATTTTTTTATTAATAATGCTACTTATGATTTATCCTTGCAGAAGAAAAACTACAAGAAGCATGTATTGTAACTAAACATGATAGTTGGATTACCATCTTTGTTATTTGCTTATAAGAAGATTTGATACTTATTTTACTTATTTTTAGTAAGATTCTATCTGTTCTTCCGTGGTTTGCAACAAAGGCTAAGTGGCTCTGGAAAGAGAGTGAGAGAACAAATGCAAGAGGCATTATTGCCTAATGCAACATGTCTGAGGCTTCTCAGACTCTATGAAAATTACCAGAACATAAAGACCTGTATAGAACTAAAATGTATGGAAGCAATATTTAATATTTCTTTGCCACAATATTGTTTTACAGTCAAAAGTGATGAGACAACAAGATTGATGTATTTTGTATAGGTCTCTGTAATGTTACCTTTCTTGAACACAATCTAAGCCTGCTTTTAGTCATGTTCAATATTTCTTTTTCTTGATGGATGATTAACTTTGAAAATGCTTTTGTTCATCAACTTTAGTTTTTTGGGGATAATTTGTGTGAATTCCTCATATTACAGGTGAGAGCTGTTCTTTGGCTATACCTGTCAATAGGCATGGTCACAAGCCTGATGCACAGGAATATGTGTATATTGTGTTAGGTTTTTGGTTTTTGTGTTAGGTTTTTGTTTTTTGTGTTAGGTTTTTGTTTTTTGAAAAAGGAAATGCTGAAACTTGTGATGCCATGTATGGCTGTGCTGGCAGAGCTACACTAATACTGTCTTAGAGATTTCTAGGGGTCAGAACAGTGGAATACTGAAAAAACATTTTTTTTCAATTTGTTAATTTGTTTGTCTTAAATGATGCATATGTCTGCTAGGGGACATTCAATATATGTTTTTATGCATTGATGTGTAGTCAGCCCTAGAAAGAGCTAGTGCTGAATTTGCAGATAGGATGTTGAATTTATTTCAGGAGGAAACCCCCTTCTCTCTCAGCTACTCCTCCCCCGTTCTGTTTGAATAGACCAGCCTGTGCACTTGCTCTTGCTCTCAGAAGCCAGACACACAGACATGTTTTGCCAAACTCTGAGAAATAGGATTCTTTGTTTTTCTAAGCATCACTTGGCTGTCAGTGGTCTTTCTCCGGTGGAAAACTCAGCCTTTTTTTCTGTTCTAACCAGTTTCTTTTTCTGAAAAAAAAAAACAACAAAAAACAAACCCTAACATTTTTGCTTCTTTTGAAGTTGCTCTCAGAGCAAAAGGCCATCCCCTGCTTCACAAGCAGAACATCTGAGAAGCTACCCCCATTGATGTTAATGCAGAGAGCACATCCCGGTGATCAGACAAGCTGTCTCAGACAGACAGGTTTCTGCTTCTGCCTGCAATTTATTTCCTGTTTATCCAGAGAGATATTCCATAAATACCTCTCGTGGCTCTCATGGTACCTTCCTGCTCCACTACAAAGACACCTCTGCTGTAGCACTCTGTTCCTCACAGATGACACATCTGCCTTGAGAACCTGACCCATCAGACTGCTGTATGCCTGAACTACATAAAACTGAAGACTACATAATACAGGGGTAGTATCCTAATTTATTCTAAAAAAGGAAATTCATATGTGTCCCCTGCTACAAGTGCCTCTACCTCTTTATGCTTCAGATGTTTGTGCTGTTTTCCTTGCATACATCCTACCCATATCATACCTTACTGAACAACATGGCATATTGGAAACAAAATACAGGACTGGCAGGGTGATTTCTGTGCACCAGTGAAAGAGCTGAATGTTTGCCCTTGCCTTGCTTTGCAAGAAGGAACATTTTCTGTGGAAATTCCCCGCCTCTCATGGACTGTCTTGTTTTGCATTTGGTAGATAAGAATGAGGTAATAGATAGGTAGCTGTAAAGAAGGGTAAATGAAGGGATACGAGTCACAAAACCATAATGATTTCAGTATTTTAATTGCAAACATCTTGATGAGTTGCTGACAGAATTCAGGAATTGGTTCTTCACCATGCTTCCCAGCAGACTTTGTTGAAAACCAGGTAACTGCATGGGAATATATAAGTTTCTGGCTTTTTTCTAACCAATGCATGCAACTGTGTCTAACCATCGCAAATGTGCAACCTGCTGCAGGAGGGTAGCAGTTCACAAGTTGTGGGCTGAGCAGTGTAGAGAACAACTCAGCTCAGAGTGATGTGATCTTAACAAAGTGCTAAGTCTATTTGCATGTCTATGCTCAATGACTCTCACTCATATGAAAATGGAATATTTTGAACTTGCAGTCATGATGTCTTTGGTTTCATTATCTTGTTGCTGCCTGTGGATTATTGCGGTGACTGTGAACAATGACTTTTGTATCTTTGCATATTTGCATGCCATCAAGCACCTGAATCTTGCCAAATACAGATGAAAAGTAAAGGACCCTTCACATATTACTGCTATTGACAGCTTTGTTCAACATACAAGTTAGTGTGCAAAATCCACATTCTGAAAAACACTGTCAAGAAAGTACCCTGACACAATACATCAGCCGTGTTTGCTAATGTAAGCTGATCCAGCTGACACAGCAAATGAACTGAAAACCCAATTTTATAATGCAGCCAGGATATCAACAGCTGCTTGAATAAAACAAGAGAGATTCTGCAATCATTAGACTTTCAGAAAGATGCAGCTAATTTGCATCACAGTTACTGAATATTAGTCTTGCCTTCTTCATGTAGCATTAAATCAACAGCGTGCTCAGAAATAATAGCTGAGACAGGGAATGAGTAAGTCCCTTGTGTGCACCCAGTGCTGGTTACCTGAGTGATGCGTAGGCTAATGCATATCTCATGGTACAGAACATTTTGCCTTCTTTTTCTGGAAGACAAGCAAGTGTCTTCATCTTAATGCTTGGGGTTCATAAATCTATTTGCCTGACTTTCATCCAGACAGAGAAGTATGGTTATTAATATTTTGTAAAGTTTCGGTAAACCTGCAGTCTAATATATGACTTTTAATTAAATTATCTGTATGACCAAATAAGTACACCAGAAATGCTGATGTTCTGTGTTGCCTATGTTAGGAAGTGTGAGTGCTGAAACATACTGCATTTTCATCTTAGAAAACAGTCATCCATGCTGAGCCACCCTTCCAGGGGGACACAGTCCTGCAACTCTGATATCATGGCAGTACCCTACCAGTGAGATTTACCCAGTGTCACCAGCTGGGCTTGCTGTTGTTGCCATGCCATGCTCTGCCTTTGAAGGTTTCACATTGCTAATAGCTCTGAGCCACATTCCATGGATGTGACATGATCAGAAATGGGAGGGCTGGCCATGTCTCAGGATATATATAAGCATGTGTACATGTCCTTCCAGAAGAGTCTCAATAAGTGTTGAAGTGCTTTGCAGAAGAGGTCTGGAATTAGTTCTACACTTAAAAGTTGATTACTGTGTTATTAAAAGGAGCCTCTGTAAGCAGACTATTTAAGTGGAGGCTGAGGTAGCCTTGACAGCAAAACTTGCATAGTGATGATTCATAGAATCATAGAATAGCTTGGATTGGAACAGACCTTTAAAGGTCACCTAGTCCAACCCCACTGCAGTGAGCAGCGACATTGTCAACTAGATCAGATTGTTCAGAGCCAACCTGACCTTGAATGTTTCCAGAGATGAGGCATCTACAGGCTCTCTGGGCAACCTGTGCTAGTGTTGTACCACTCTCATTGTAAAAAATGTCTTCCTTATATTTAATCTTCCCTCTTTTAGTTTAAAACCATTACCCCTTATCATGTCACAACAGGCCCTGCTAAAAAGACTGTCCCCATCTTTCTTATAAGGCCCCCCTGAAGTACTAGAAGGCTACAATAAGATCTCCCTGGAGGCTCCTCTTCTCCAGGCTGAAAAACCCCAAATCCCTCAGCCTTTCTTCATGCCCACCTCTCTGGGCAGCCCATTCCAGTGGTCTATCACCCTCTAATGAAGAAGAACTTTTTTCTAATACCCAGTCTAAATATCCACACCCCACAAGACCAGGCCAGTTGCATTCATCTGATGCAATGTCTGTAATTGCTTCTGTGATTTTATTACAGCACAGACATAACCAAGACAGCTTTAAAGTAATGAGCTTGGAGAGTGCTAGCAATATTGCTAATCATCCAAGTACTTCTCTGATTCTCTGAGGTGGGTTTTGTATCCTTTGCTGTGCTCTCTTCTACAAGGACCTGAGTTATCTGCTATAAAACTGATTTAGGTATGACTCCACTATGATGTAGTTACTGTGATGCAGCCTTGTTCAAAACATCGCTGCTTAGAGGAGCTTTTTATACTGATGGACCTGAGAAATTGTTCCTCCTCTCAGGCTGTGTTTGCACAGTGAGTAAGACACTTCAGCTATCTTGAATTGATGTGCATTTTGTATCACTTTGTTATGCCTGTTTATAGTCAAATGACATTTGTATAGCTTTTTCCTTGTTTGAAGGAACTATACGGCAGTTGAACCACATATCCCAGAAGAGAGACAGCAGGTCCTGCCAGTACAGGGTATGTTCATGGGAGTGAGATAACCAGCAATGGCAGCTGAGCTGTGGGAAGACAGAATCAATTTTTCTAAAAATCTTGACAGAGATGCAACAGTGAACACTGATATTAGAGCTCCCCTTCTTTAGTTGAGGCCCCTATCTGGGAACACACAGCACCTAAGAGCAGTCAGGTAATACTTCACATTTTCTGTCTGAGAGATCAGCTCCTGGGGTTGTTATGCCATTGGAGGTGTCTAGTATGCCCAGGCATACTAGACCTTTCAAGGATGCTGCCCTGCTCCTTTCTAAGCCTACCTTTCCCCTTTAGTCACCCCTAGCCCAGGAATCTGTTAGCAAAGGCTGTATGTTTGAAGCTGAAATTGGATTTTTCTTTTAGTGTGGGGTGGACAGTGATTCTGGAGGAGTCTAATGTGCTTGTGTTTTACACAAACATTTTATACAACTCAGTTATTAGATCCAGATTGGACTAAGGTTAGATATAGCAACTGCTGTCAAGGCAACAGAATTAAGACTATGAAACACTAAAGATAGAGGAGACTGTGATCAGAGTCTATTTTAAAAATCAGGATATTAGAAAATGCCATTACAAAATTAGGTTTGGGACAAGGAATGGGACATGATCAGAACAAAGCTGATCTGGAGTGCCTTAAAGTATATAGAAGAAAGAGCAAGAACGTTGAGCAGCAGTGAGGTGGCAAAGTGAACATCACATAGCAGCTTATAGTTGTCAGAGGCTGTTTCAGATACCCAACAACATGATCAAATGCTGGTCAGGTTCACTAGTCAACCCTTGCCTCTCCCTGGTTTGATCAGATGATGAAAACACAGTTCCTATGGGCTGACTGACTGCAGGGACCCCTGCCAACACTGCTCCCCATGATGGGCAGCTGCCAGAGGGCAGAGGAGGTGAGGACAGTGCCTGTACACCTGGACAGGTTATAAATGGCCATCAAGCTGCAGAAGTGACCGATTCAAAAATGCAGAAGATGAACCAGGAAGATACACAGCACTACCATTCAGAGTCTTCTCAAGTGTCATAGGAAAAGTGGGAAATAGCAGTTAGTCCTGAGTACATTGCTTTGCTATACAAGTTCAGGATAGAATTAAAAGCCTCCTTTTGCTCCAATTTCTTTCATATAATACTTACAAATCAGCATAAAAAGAGCTGTAAAATTAGTTGCATTCTGCAGTGATTGTTACAGAGATGAGCATGCAATCATGCCTTCAAAGAGCCATGATTTCTGACACATCTCCATAGTATCATTTAAGCCATTTATTTATTGAAATCTCAACTTTAGAGAAGGCTGAATGTACTCTCAAAGCTGAAATTTAGGGTATCTTTCCTATCAATCTTTTTTTAAAGTTTTCTTTACCTGAAGGCATAATGCACAATGTGTGCTTCTGTAGAGGTAAAAAGGTCTGATTGTATTTCATTTTTTAACCCATCTGTTGCCAGCATTTTCTAATTCTATGGAGCTTGCTGAAGTGAGAAAGGACAGCAAGCTGAGAGTAACCCAGAAAGGAGATGGTTTACAAGGGCAGGCAATGCCCATAGGATTTTTCAGTACAGAGAAATTCAGTGAAGACTTTCTTATACCAGCTGTGCTGTGTGGAGGTAGGTCAGTGACATTCAGGCAGAAAGTCTTAGCTCTGCCATACTTAGATTAGAACAACACAGCCCATGCCCTTCCTTCCTTTCTTGTTTTGTAGTACAACACATGACACTATCCTTTGCACCAGAGCTGGTGTGGCTGTTTTCATAAGGTTTTAGAGCAGGATCCAGATCTCTGAGGCGTAAAATTGTTGGTTCTTCCAATGACTCTCCTCCTGATGAAATCCCATGAAGCACTTGAAATGAGAAATTGAGTTCCTGGGGGAAAAGGGTTGAGTGTGACCTACTTTCCCATGTCTCTTCTCCCAGAAAGACTGAATATGAAGTATATTATCAAGGCCAGATCCTCTGTCAGGGAATATGAGGAATCAAGATGGTCATTACTGAAAGGGTCACTTCTGTCTTCCCACCATGAGTAGACAGGGGACATCCAATTAGTATAACTCCATAACCAAGAACCAATCCGATTAAAAGCAACCCGAATGTGGGCAAATGGTGCTTTTCAAGTAAGTTATCTACTAATGTAGCCTGATTCCATCCCATGCAGACTGGCTTTGGTGATCCCACTGACCCCTGCTAGCAAACAGAAGTAGAACTGTCCTTCCTCTGTCTTAAAAGTGTCTTTTAAAAATTGTTGGTCCTACGTGTTCTGTTGCAACACTCCTGTGCTGCTTTCCCTAAATGGTGACTCTCCAGTCCAAGAGCGAGTGACTTTTTTTTTTTTTTTTTTTTTGTTTTTTTTTGTTTGTTTTTTTTTGTTTTTTTTTTGTTTTTGTTTTTGTTTGTTTTTTTTTTTGGTAATATTTATTTGTAAGTATGGAAGCTGTAGAGTAATCTTTCCCAGATGTTACATCAGCAGATGTAACTATGTAGATGTAACTATGGTAGAATGCTACCATAGTTATACCAAGTTATATCCTAGACCTACAATTTGCCTCAACTAATCTAGTTCCATTGAATATGACTGCTTTTATTCCAGCAGCCTCTGCACTGAAAAGGAAGCATCTCTCTGACAGGGGAGGTATTATTTTCATCTGAATGAAGGTGTACCTGCAGAATGCTAGCTAGAGTGAGGCTCTAACTCACACAGGTTTAAATGAAGAAATACCTTGTAGGGTGCCATGCTGCCTTTTTCCTGCAATTCATGAGGTCTCTGTTATCATCGATTTCAGGAAAAGCAAGGAAACTGCACTGCATATAAGAACATTGATTGGTTGGATGATTTTTTTTTTAAATATTTTGCTTAAGACCTGCTGACACGTGCAAAAATATTTTACTAGGTGTGATCAGGAAGTAAATTGTCTCTGCCCTCCAGCATGGTCCAACAATTACCTCCAATAGCAAAAACTGCAAGTTAATCACAGTATTTGCAAAATCATTCTCACTGTTCATATGCTGATCCTTTTCCTATACAGTATTATCCATTGAAACAGACTTTACAGGATGTTCATTTGAAGCAGGCACTTCTTAATGTTAAGAATACTCTAATTGTTATTTTCTAATTAAATTAGGCTTTTCAAAAGGTTAACCATGAAATTTTAATAGCTTCAGCTCATATTGAGATTCTGAAGATGCACTTCAGCTCAGCCACTTGTGACTGTAAAGGATTTTTTTCCAATTAAGAAATCTCTGTTTAAGGGCTTCTTCAGAATGACATCTATTTTACAGAGGGATGTGGACTAGAATATAATTTGTTTTCCTGATTGCACAACCTCATAGTTCAGGAGGTAGCCCTCTAAAACCTTTTTATTGCAAAATATTAACCTTAATGTCGCTATAAGTTTATAGTGTCCAATACACAAAAATAGAGAATTAAAAATAAAAAAAATTATAAACAATTAGTTGTAGACAATCCTTGCAATTTTATTTCCAATGCGTCAGAGCAAATCCTAAAGAAATCCACAGAAAATTTATAGACATGCTGGATTCGTTCTATGATTCATTAAGCAGTGTATCTGATACTTCGAACTATTCCATGCAATATCTGCATGGAATCCAGTGCTGCTGGATTACAGTTAGACTTTCCTTCAGTCTTTACAAATTGTAGTGGGGAACCTTACATGGATTTGGACTTCATTTTGTTAGGTATTTCCCAGACAAAATTAAAAAGATGGGAACTACCCAGGTGGCCTACAAATAAATATTAGCCAAAATGGTGTATCAATACAGCCAGATGAAGAAGTAAAAAACTCATAATGAAACAATATAGTCAGATTGATAACCAGTGATATCAATGCAAAATAAAAAGGCAAATATTTCTTTCATTCTTTGAAGGTTTTCTGGCAAGTTTGAAGAAGGAATCAATGAGAATGATTTGGTACTTCTCCAAATGTGTCCACTGAATTCCTATCAAGTACAAGGAACATTGAAAGAGAAGGAGGAAAACAATTGAAGACTGGGGGACAATGTGGGCCATTTGGCAATAGGAGCTGACTCCTCAAGACAAACTGGTAATAGAGTTGTGATTTTCAGTAAGGTTCCCTGTAGATGTGGACAAATACTTCACCTTTGTTGAAATAAAGTATTGTAGAAATGCAGAGCAAGGAGTAATATTAACAAGTGTTAGACCAAAAATAAAAAGGAGATTTGTGGCTGTATTCCATTCTCCGCTTGACAATTATCAGACCAAAACTGAATTGAATATTGAATAAAAAAAAAATAATCAAAATTCAAAATCTGAAAGAAGTATTTTGATTGCACTGAAAGTTTCTGTTGAATGCTATATTTTGTTAGTTTATGTTTGTAATATACCTTGAAGACAGTTGCCATTTCTGAAACTTGGTGGAACAAATCCCATGACTGGAGTGTGACTATTGAGTGCAGGCTGTTCAGAAGAGACAGGTGAGGAAGGAGGGGCAGAAGTGTTGCCCTACATCAAGAAATGGCTAGGGTATGAGTAGTTACAAGCAGGTTGAATGCTTGTGGGTAAGAATTAGAGACTGATACAACAAGGGGAACATTGTGGTTGTTGTGTACTACAGGCCACCTGATCAAGGGGAGCCTATTGATAAAACTTTATGCTACCTACAGGAGGCTTCATGCTTGCAGACTCTTGTCCTGCTGTGGGACATCAACCTCCCCAACATCTTCTGGAAATGTAGCACACTGAGGTGGAGGAAACTCCTGGAATGCACTGAGGATAACTTCTTAAGCCAGGTAATAGACAGCCCTACCACATGGGTTGTGATACTGGACCTGATGGTCATCAAAGCAAGTGAGGTAATCAGTGACATTAAGACTGAAGGCAGCCTGGGCCACAATAATGTATAGTTCACAGTCCTAAGGGATATAGGTCAGGCAAAGAGTAAAGTCAGGACTCTAAATGTTATGAAAGCAAACTTTCGTCTGTTAAAGGAGTTAGTCAACAGGACCCCTTGGGAAACTGCCCTCAGGGACATGAGTGAAGAACAGAGCTGGCAGGTCTTTAAGGATGGCTTCCACAGAGTGCAAGAGCTCTTGATCCTCAGATGTAAGATATCAGTCATGGAAGGCAAGAAATGGGCATGGGTGAGTCAAGACCTGTTGGTCAAACTAAAGGGCAAGAAGGAACTTCCACAGACAGTGGAAGCAGGGACAGATAACCTGGGAAGAACATGGGAATCCTGCCGAGTTGTGTAGGATGGGGTCAAGAAGGCCAAGGCATAGGTGGAACTGAACTTGGCAAGGGATGCAAAGAATAACAAGAAGGGTTTCTACAGGTATGTCAGCCAGAAAAGGAAGGTCAAAGAAAGTGTACCTTCCACAAAGAGGAAGACAGGCAATCAGGTAGCAGACAAGGAAAACGCTGAGGTACTCAACGTTTTTGCCTCAGTCTTCACTGGAAAACTCTCTTCCTATGCCTCTCAAGTGGATGGACTGCAAGACAGGGACTAGGTGAGCAAAGTCCCTCCCACTGTTAGAGAAGATCAGGTTTGAGACCACCTGAGGAACCTGAACATATAAGTCTATAGGACCTAATGAGATGCGTCATTGTCTTCATTCCAGTTCACAGCAAAAATTAATGTCAACTCATGGCTTAGGTTCCCTGTACAACAGAAGTACCAGACAGGTGTTATGAGAAAAGCACCATCCCTACATCCCTAAGAAAAACCTCTAAGGGCTGTCTCAAGGACTAGGACTAGGCTATCAAAAATGGTACTCCAGAACAGACCTGGAATGTACTATGAGATGGCATTGGACTCTGACTACCAAGTTTGGGAAATCTGGTAGCTGTTGCTTGGGAAGTTTTCTTTAATCCTTTGTTAGGAAAAAATAAATTACTCAAATCACATACCATAAGTAGTCTAACTTAACTATTAACCACAATGTAACTTTAAAAAAACATTTGTTTGTTTAATGTGAGGATGGATGTTGTATTTATATGAGTTTGTCTTACATTTTAAATGTTTTAAGTACCATTTTTTTCCTTATTGAAATATTTTATGACACTATTATACTTTTTAATGTAATGTTTTGAGAGACATTAACTACTATCAGGAACAACAAATGAGCTGAGAATTTTATTTCATTCTATCTGTGTGTTATTTGTTTTTGTACTACTGCTGAAACTGTGTTTCGGTAGAAAGGGAAGAGGAAGGAGGAATTCTTTGACAGGACAAAGGAGAAAGAAAAGTCTCCATTAACTTATAAAACATAAAATGACCAGAATCATGAGGTACTTGTTAGCTGACTTCGGAATCAACAGTGCCTGCAGCTGATTATTTCTGTCTCTTTCAGAAGGTCTAGCTGTAGTGAACTGAATTACTGTAGATGGTTTCAAGGGATAAGGAAAGATAAATGAGCCAAACAAAAAAGGCCTGCAGAAGATTAAATGAAAACACGGACTATGTGTTGTAATACAAGATCACTGCAAAGAAAATAATGAATTCGTTAGAACAAACACAGGGGCACTAAATGTTATTGCATTCAAATAATGTTTACATAATTTTCTTCTATAGAATAAAAAGAGGTGGTGACACCATACATACAAACTATGTTCCTGTTTCAGCTTTGAAGGGCATTTAATCTTTTGTTCCGCTAATCACAGAAGATTTAAACAAGTGCACATTTTACTGCAAAGACAGTCATGTAATGATCTCTGAATTACGTAGTTGTTTATTACTTTTCATAATAAAGGATGTTGATTTGCTTTCCTAATTTATACTAACAGAAAATCTGCATACACATTCCTGTAAAGGATGGAAGTAATTTTGTAGAAAGTACTCTCAATAAATGGCAGAAATGGCAAATTACAGAATCACATAGAACCACAGAATGCTAGGGGTTGGAAGGGACCCCTGGAGATCATCTAGTCCAACTCCTTTGTCAAAGCAGGTTCACCTAGAGTAGGCAGCACATTAATTCATCCAGACACACTCACAGTAAAGAAGTTTTTCCTGATGTTTAGGTGGAACTTCCTGTGTTCCAGTTTGTGACCACTGCCCCTTGTCACTGGGCACTACCGAGAAGAGACAGGCCTCATCCACTCATCACCTACCCTTCAGATATTTATAAACTTTGTTAAGATTCCCTCTTAGTCTTCTCTTCTTCAAGCTAAACAGCCGCAGGTCTTAGTAAGTGAGAAGTTCCAGTTCCCTCAGCCTCTTTGTAGCCCTATGCTGGACTACCTCCGGTAGTTCCCTGTCTGTCTGGAACTGAATAGCCCAGAACTGGATGCAGTGTCCCGGGACTGTGAGCTGTAGAACACATATCTGCACATACTCTACATCTTTCACCAACTGGCTATAGCCGATCTAGGATCAGGAGAGAACACTTAATCTCTCACAGTAAATATATGATGAGAAACATATCCAGTGTCTTAAAGGATTTTTGAATTTGAGAGATGCTACTGAAGAGAAGAAAAAGACAAATACAGAGAATACATGAACCATTTTTTCCATCAGTATTTCTGTACCTACAAGTCTCTTTTCAGTTTCTTTCAAAAACTGTGCCTTTACAATTTTGTGATTTAAAATGAAAAAAGGGCACAATATTTCTTTTTTATGCTAAGCCTAAGGAAAGTAAAATGAATGGTCCAAATCTGCCACAAGTATCCTGTGTCTTTTACCAGGCATGAAGCAGCACCATGCATTCAACACTTTAATATATCTCTCTTTTTCTCTGAGTAATTGAGGGAAGGAGTGATTAGGTTCTCTTGGTAAAATTGTGATGATGATAAATGATAATCACTAATTATGATGGGGGTTTCCATGAACAGATCTATTAGTGCTAATATGACTTCCCTCTGTTTCCATCAAAGGAAATCCATCTCCTTCTATCAAAAAGTCATCTGCTAATTTCCTATATCAGGAGCCTAACAAGAGCCTCCTCTTTCCTGCCTTTACCGTATATATCTACGAGGGAGTTATTCTGACCCTCAACATTGCTCAGTTGATTAACTGGAAAAAGAAAGAAGGGGGTGGATCCCTAAATGTCTAATTAGCTTATCCTCCTCAGCAATTTTGAACGTCTATTTTCAGTGCATTTAGCTTAGAGCAGCTATTGTACAAGGATGTTTATTTCAATGTGTCAAGCAAGTCTATATGTCATGTCATCACTTGTTTTGTGAGGTGGTTTTTATTTTAAGTGTTACCAGGATCTTTCATCATTTGCATGATTCCCATTGTGCTGTTGAGGGTTATAGAAATCTCTCAGATAGAGACTTTTTCTTTTTTTGGTGGGACAATTTTTCCTGTGTTATTTTCTATTTTCTCAAGCCACCATTTGAACTAAAGTAGATGAAGTAGGTGAAGTTGTTTGGAACAGTTTTAAGTTTCCTATTTGGAAATAGCATTGTCTTCTCCTTTTCTCCAAATAAACAGCAATGAAAGAGCAAACAGCTAAATATAATACACACCTTTCAGTGAGTTAAAATTCATCTGAGATCACATTTCTCTCAATTACAGGAATTGTATCAGTTGAAGTAAAATTATTGGGAATTGATTTTCTAAAAGCTGAGCGTTCAGGTCCAGAAGGAGAGAGAATGGGATTTATCAGTTAGGTTAGCCAGCTTTTGACTGCTTAAAAAGATGGCATTTCTGTTCAGAGTGACTATCTTAAGACAATATGTTGTTGAACCTCCCTGATTCTCCATTGCTCTGATGGGGAATGAGGAAGGCACCACTGCTATGCCTTGTTCCAGTTATCACTTTCTGTCAGGGCTGGTGGCAGACTGGATCTGTAGTTTGCTGTTGCAGTCAGAGACAGATCAAATTTTAATCAGTCAGTGCAGGAGTGCTTCCCCAAACCACAGGCTCTGCATGGTCCTGGCAGGGATCTGGGTTATTTCCCAGCCCCGTGGA
>JANHFX010002499.1:0-51662 GCA_027560015.1 Chloroceryle amazona
GGACCGCCTGAGCCTCTGGGACCGCCGCCCGCAGCCCGCCGCGCCGCTCAGCGACCGCCAGACGGACTCGGTGCTGGAGCTGAAGGCGGCAGCCGAGAACCTGCCGGTGCCGCCGGAGGTGAGGCGGCAACGCTGCCCGGGCCGGAGGGAGGGAGGGTGAGCGAGCGAACGAGGAGGAGGCGCCGCGGTGCCACGTCGCCAGGCGGCTGGGGGGTGGCGGCCCGGCACGGCCCGACCCGACCCGACCCGACTGGCTGTGGGGCCGCCACTCTCCCCGGGCTCCTACGGGGCTCAGCAGCCTGTAGCGGGTTTCAGGCGGGGGGCCCTGAGGCCTTCTCTCCCTCGCTGTGCCCATAGCCGCTTCCCCAGCTTGTCTCCTTGTTTGGCCCCTCCGGGAGGGCTCGCTCTTCCCTTCAGCCTCCCCACAGCGCCTCATGCCGCCGTGCTGCCCGCCCACCCTGGCTTGCAAGGGTCTGTAGGCAGCGGTGACAGCTTTTCGCTGGGGCTTTCTCTGCCTACCCGTACTACTTTCCTTAGTTCATCAAAGTTTGGCCTCTTGGAATTGAGAAGTAAAGTTACCACATTTTTGGTCTTCCTAATTTGGTCCTGACCAATACATAGCTGCTGGCACCACTCTCATTTCCTGGTGTAACTTACAGATGATTCAAGAAGCTGTATAAAGCCAGGAATAGTAGTAAAAACCTCAGTAATTTGTTATTGCCACAGAAGATGTGGTCTTGGGCTCAGTTATAAAATACCAGACTCTGATGAGGTGGTTACTCATGAATGCTGCATCGTCTCCAGAGGGAAGGGGAATGAAATGCTTGCATTCCTTAACTGCACTTCTGATAAGTTATATTTTGTATTTGAGCAGGATCACAGCACAATAAAAATCTACATTGCCATACAATCAACAAAGTTGTCTTTTGGCAAGTGTCTTGAAGGTCAAAATAACAAAGAGGAGGGGGTAAAGCAATTCCTTCCTGAAATGCACCTGTTTATTTTTGTCCTTCCTCATTTCTTTTTAGTGTAAGCTGTACGCACCTGTACTAAAGTAAATATTGGCAGGCATCCAAATGATTGTAGAAGGATGCGCTGCTATCAGAGGATGTTCTTAAAGATCTAAACCAGCTTTTCAACAAGGCAGGTACAGAATTTGCCAGTCAGGGCAGTGGGGATGGCCAGACACTGAGCACTTCAGCTGCTCTTGGCTCCTGCTGAAGTGGGTTAGTACAGTGACATCTTGGCTATTCTGAAAAAGCAAACTCTGACGGGTTTGTCTTTTCCTCAGTAACAGTCACGTGAGACACCCTGGCTCCCCAGCTGGTGTCCTGCCTGTTTTGGGGTGGGGAGGGAGATAATGTGGAAGTTGAACAAGATAGATCAGTCTGTCTTTCCTCAAATAGTTGAAATCTTATTTATTCTTTCTTTGCTTGTCTAACGTTACCAGGCAATGAGTACTTCAGTAAGCAAGTAATTTCCTGGAGAGATACCTGGTGTTGTTTAAGTAATGTTTTCTAGTTTTATGTCATTGATGTTCTCAGCAATAGAAATCATACTTTATTCATCAAGTGAATTAAAAAGGGTGTTATATTAATTAAAAGGATATAATGATATTTGGTTTTGTTAATTAATTTCTTCCATATAAGCTAATTAATAGTCTCCAATCATACTAAATACAGTCATGTATATACTCTCATGAGGTTTTTTTCCATATTTTTCTTGCTTAAAAAACCCCTTTGTGGATGGTAATTCCTGCTCAGTAGAGCTATTCCTTGTCTTCTAAAAAAAGCCTTTCTTTTTAGCATGACTTCTTAATTAAAAAAGCATTTGAAAGAATCAGAAACACTATTTCCTGAACAAATTCTGGCACTGCTGTATAAATATCTAAATGCTTATATAAAATGATGGATAGTATATTTGGAAGCAAAACCACCCGTAGGTGTTTCTGAATCTATAAATATGGTAGCTGTTGGTGCACTGTCATGTGGATAGATAAAATGTCCATTGCATGTGTTTCTTCAAAAGTAGATTCCTGTAATTATCTCAAGTTGATGCTTTGTATTATGTTACTGTAGTTGAGCTGATTATACTATTTCTTAGTAAGTTCTTTAATTAAAGTCCATGGATTTTCTTGAGCAGCTTCCAATTGAAGATTTGTGCAGCCTGACATCGCAGTCACTCACTGTTACGCGGGTGGCTGCGGTGCCAGAATCCACGGAGGATGTCCTCTTGAAAGGATTTTCCATACTGGGGATGGAGGATGAAAGAATTGAAACAGCACAGCAGGTAAGTGATGCTGAATAACCTCCAAGTTGCAGTAATCTTTTCCAGAGAGCTCTGTGAGTTTCTGTGTCTCTTGCGTAGCGTTTGGTGGCTTTGTTATTTTTTTTGGATTGTTTTCAAGGTGCATGAAGAAACTTTGGGGACAAAAATCGCTAAGTCAGCTTTTAAGTTACTTTTCCCATTTTGAGTGGAGTCTGATATGAGAGCAAGGCACCCCTTTAGTAAGGTGCTGTTACTCATAACATAGAAGTATGTCATGTATCCTTCCCCCTTTTCTAATGTGACAGCCTTGTTCTTGTGCAAAAAAAACCCCCCACAGATGAAATTCAGTCTTTACTGTTTTAATTTAGTGGAAGAATAGAATATTTCAGTTATAACTGAAATAGGGACCTACAATGAGGAGTTATAGTTTGTTTCTGTGATCAGTAATGAAAGGAGCTTTTAACAAAAGCTCATCTTCATTTCATAAATCTGATTTTTTATTTTTTTCTAATTGATCGTATGTGATATCTGTATTGTTCACACTATAAAATCTTTTCTAGTTCTTCTCCTGGTTTGCTCAAGTGCAGACACAGATGGATCAAGACGAAGGTGCCAAGTATAGGTATGTGTTCTTCCTCAGTTCCTTTGAATGTAAGGAATTTAAACCTTGAAGGACTTCATCTTGTCCATACAATATTAGCACACATCTGTGATTCAGCTGGTGGGGAGTGGAGGAGTGTGTTGGAACAGCTGAAGCTTTCCAAGGCAGTGTGCCCCACTCCTGTCCTGAAGGCTATTGCCCTTGTGCCAGAGCAGTTAAAAGGGACACAGATTTCCTTCTCAGTTGCCTGTATATAAAGACAAATTGAAATTAGTTTTAACTTACAGACAGGGCTGTAGACAAAGGCAATCTTAACAACTTTCATATGTCTTTTCAATGTCATCCTCTGAGGGTTGTGTAAGCAGGTGTGCTCGGTGGTCATTTCTGCTCTTGCCATGTGGTTCACCAGTGGCTATGGCTGTGACTCTCTATCTGCATTCCTTGACACTTGGCTCAATTTGGTTTTGAGACTTGGAATTCTCATCTATTTTTGACTGACTCTTTCATCAGGCTCAGAGGAACCCCTTCCTGCTCACTTTTGCAGTTACCTCTTGAGAGTCTGAAGTACAGCTGAATGGCTTAGCCAAATCTGCTGGTGGCTTTTGTGAGAACTGCCTTGTGTTTTGAGACTTTACAAACTAGCTGTTGGCCACAAAGAGATGCTGCTGTGTTCCTCTCTGCTGTTTTTCTCTGCTTTTTTTTTTTCTTTTGTCCGTCTCTTTGACATTCGAGGATGTAAAAGCAGAGGTTTAAACATACTAATCCTGTGATCAGATCACAAACAACCTAAAAGAGTAGCACCCTTGCACTTTGTCTGCTGACATTTCATAATAGTACATACAGATACTAAGTGTGCCATGGATGAAGAATGGTTTGCAGGATGGCCAATATGTAATTGTTTGCAGGAGGCCAGAGAAGCAGGAGGAAAATTGTACACTAAAGGATTGCACACGACTAATGAGAATTGTGATTTTTTTTTTTTTAATTTTTTTTTTACTTGTGGCTTTGTATGTGGGAAAATAGAGAGAAAATAGAGATTTAGCTGACAAGCAAGAGTAATCCATTTTTAATGATGCTTTAGTCAAGCTGAATGCTTGACATATATTTAGTGATCATTTGGAGTTTATATCTGCATTGAGCCTTAGACAAAACTTGGTGACGTTAGATACTGGATCTCCTTCCTCCATTAAGCCTTTTTCAATCCTCACAGTAAGTTTTGAATCCTCTGGATAAATTCTGCTACTTTAGGAGACTAAAAATAATTTCTAAATGGAAGATGAACATTTTCTAGAAGAAGACACCCAAATTAACACCCCTGTTGGAAGCAAGGCAGGTTGAATTTGGCTGCTAGCAGTAGTCACTGTGTTTGTGCTGTCCATTTAGACAGTATTTGTGTGCTCTAGACTAGCTCTGGTGCATGCTGCTGCTTTCCAGATGGGCTTCCTATAAGGAATGTAGGGGAAAAGGAATTTCTGCAGTGGCTGTTCCAAACCCTATAGCTCTGTTATTTCTGTGGGTCACAAAACATCTGCTTATTGTCCACCTTTGCTTGATGCAAGTGGGGTCTTATTCCCAGAGAAGGAAAGGTAGTGGCAGAGTCCCTGCAGGTGGCTGGATTTGCTAATACAGAAAGTGAAATCTTACTTCTGTTATCTGTTGCTTTTCTTTTTCTAGACAGATGAGGGATTACTTGTCTGGCTTTCAGGAGCAGTGTGATGCAATCTTGAACGATGTGAATAGTGCCCTTCAGCACCTGGAGTCACTGCAAAAACAGTATCTTTTTGTGTCCACAAAGACAGGAACGCTTCATGAGGCCTGTGAACAGCTTTTGAAAGAGCAGGTAATCTTTGGTGGAAGAATTACTGGAAACTTCTAAGATACCTTAAACAAAAGTTGCTTTTTATCAAGCTGGGAATACTTGTGAGCTGTGGTGACAGTCCCTCATTTGCTTTGTACCTTGTTTCTGGTGTGTTTCACCTGCAGCTGGGGCTCTGTACAGTAAAATGTTCATTTTGTGTTGACACATGCTTTAATCAAGAAGGAAAGCTAGCTGAGGGGAGCTTTTGTAACTGATGCCCGATAAGTGCAAACTTTATTGAAATTAATAATTCATATTGCTTACAGAAGTATTTTGAGCAGGTTATTGCAAGAAAAAGATTCTTTTTTTAAGTTGCAAGCTTATTCCCCCAATACTTCCTTTCTCCTCATGAACTGCTCCAACACTGGTACCGTGATCATGTCTTTTTAGGCTGACTGGTTAAGGGTGAACTTTTAAAGATTCCAGTCAGGATGTCTACAGTTCTCTGCAATACTGATGACAGCATTGCTGTTTGTATGCAATAGCATCTGTGAATCCTAACAAACCTGTGGAATATGTTTTGAAGTGCACTCTTGAGAGTAATGTGTCTTTCATAAGAGAGCAAAAGTGCACTGCTGTATTCTGCATCTTTTTTTGCACTGGTTATCAGAGCTAATTAACACTGGTGTGTGCTGAGAGCTGAATGGGAGACTGAATAATTTAATGTGCATATTTATATATATGTATATATTTAAACTACTTGCTAGGTTGCTGATTTTCTTTTATTTATTGTTTTGTAATAGTCAGAACTTGTTGACCTGGCTGAAAATATCCAGCAGAAACTTTCTTATTTTAATGAGCTGGAAAACATCAACACAGTAAGTATTATTTTGCTGTTAATAGTCTTAGGAAATGAAAGTATACTGATGTTTTGAAATTTGTTGCTGACACTGCTACATGGATTCCTTCCAATAATATTTTCTCTTGTTTCTCAAAAGAAATTGAATTCCCCTACCTTGTCCGTGAACAGTGAAGGATTCATTCCCATGTTGGCTAAGCTTGATGATTGTATTGCATATATTTCATCACATGTAAGTATTTCTGTGGTGATTTTAGCTGAATCTTAATAGTTTCAAAATTACATATTCACAATATTTTTGGTGGTTTTTTTTTCCCCTATAAAATGTTCTCTCTGACAAATGCAGTAAGCAAGCAAAGATGATGGTTTATAAACGTACGGATTTTTTGTTGGATATAGTTAATGTTCTGCTTAATTTTTATAAAATGCTGCTTTAGTTTGTACAAACTAGCACTTCTAGTTAGTAAAAGAGTATTTAAGTTTTGATAAATTTTCGACTCTCTTATTATTCATATTTAAAATGGATTTTTTTTGTATTTCTTTCAGCCAAATTTTAAAGACTATCCTGTATATTTGATTAAATTTAAACAATGCCTTTCTAAAGCTATGCACCTTATCAAGACGTACACTGTGAATACACTACAGAACCTCACAAGCCAGTTAATGAAAAGGGTAAGTTGAATCTGTAAGTGGTAACTGAACTGTCTCCTGTAACACTCTGCAGTTTTCATCTCTTTTTAATTGTTTTGGTTTTTTTTTAAGGGTGGGAGGTGTCAGCAGTTTTGCGTGAAAATGGGGCAGTCCTGTACTACAGTGTTTGTGTAGATTGGCCAAGTTTCAGCTGAATCTGACAGAGACCTAGTGATCCAAAGGATTTAAAAATAGTAATAATTAAAAAGTCGTGGAAATTGAAGTAGGTGAATTGAGGTAGGTGAACAGTAGCCTCAGAGGAGGCCAGGCCTGGATGAACAACTGAGTTAGAGAGTAAGTAACCAGCTCTCTGGCCAGCGTGCTTTCCTAAACCAGGCTGTGCACTGTAGCTCTGAATCAGCCCCAGCACATGCTGCTGTCTCTGCTGCCAAACTGGGAAATACAGGTGCTATGGGGTCTGTTTTGGAGATGGATTGTTAAAGATGGAGGCAGAGGTTGCAGGGAGTACTTGAATAAAGTATGCAGGAGCTGAGTGTCCTGGGGGGACAGCTGTTAAAGCACAACAGCTCTGGGTTCATGACGTGACTCAGTTTTATATTCCAGGAAGTGTTTCTGAGTGTTCTTGGTCAGATGACCAAGTTTGATAAGTTGGCAGTGCTTTGAGTAGCTGCAGAGAATAGCTGAGACATGTTCCTTGTAGTTTTGATTAGTTTGAAATTGTTGACAGTGATCTTAGTCACAGGAAAGAATTATATGTTTTATTTGCACTCGATCCACTGTGATTTAAGCATAAACGTGAGTAAGAAGGTGTTTTGGTCTCTCTAAAATGTTAATAGTCTCGTGCTGCAGTATTTTGGCACAGAAAGGAGAGTGGAATGTCTCTTTTCTACCTGCATTCTTTTTCCAATTAATTGTTGTATGCCTTGTGATCAGTAATTACCAAAAGTGCTACCTTTGCTGTAGAGACTGTTGGTAGAAATTTATTTATTTTTTTTTTTTTTCTTCTTCCATTGGGCCTTATCTGAGTTCAGATACAAGTGTGGCTTTCTAGGTGGAAAGTGGCAAAGAGCTGTTCCACTGGCAGGATAAGCGTTAGGAACCAGTTCTGGTTTAGAGCCTAATTATCTCAGCCATTAAATACTAGAAGCCCAATATAATATTTTCCTTTCTAACCAATTACTCGTCTTTTCTTTCAGGATCCTTCAGCTGTGCCAAATTCTGACAATGCCTTCACACTCTTTTATGTAAAATTCAGAGCAGCTGCTCCCAAAGTCAGAGTAAGTAGGCTGATAACTAACTGTTAAAATGGCTTTTGATACTATGAGTAGCATGAATGCAAGGATTGCATATTGTGCAAGTGTGAATGTCCAAAGATTGCATATTGTGTCTGGGGAAAAATATTGCAAACTATTTTCCAATTATCAGAAAAAATAATTTCCTGATAATACTTTTTTTCTTTCTATTGACTAGACTCTCATTGAACAAGTTGAGCAAAGAACTGAAAAAATGCCAGAGTGAGTATGCCTACATAATTTATTTTCAGTTTTGAAGATCTTTACTTTTAAATACCTTTTGATACATTATTCATCTAAAAGGCCATTTTAGAAGATGAAATTATGTAGTCCTAAAAGAATGTCTTAGAATTATTTTTCTGTTTACCAGCAAATGAGCTTCCGGGTGCAGTTACTGTTTTAATTTCTTGGCTAGGTATCAACAAGTTCTCAATGAAATCCATCAATGTTACCTCGACCAGAGGGAGCTTTTGCTTGGCCCAAGTATCGCTAGCACTGTTACAGAATTAACCAGTCAGAACAACAGAGATCATTGTGCTCTGGTAGGTAAAATAGTCATGTGCTGTGGGGTTTTTGTTATGGTTTAATTCTCCCTCTCCCAAGTGAAATGTACTTATTTAATTCAGTCTTTACAGGCAGAATTGTCACTTTTGTTGTGGTTTTGAATCATTAATGCATGTGTTGTGGAAGATTATTCTGCAAAAGTTATACTACAAACCTCCAAAGGGCTATGTACAAAAGCATGATAATGTGGTTACTTGAATTTCATCAGAAATAAAAGGGGACAGAAATTGCACAGTGAGCTTTTATTTGGCTAGTAACATCTCTCAGTCCTTAGTTTTATAGCTGATCTCAGTAATTTTTAATTTCACAAAGCTTCAATTTAATTGTATCTGTAGTAATAATACACTATATAAAATAATGTGTACTCTGTAATAATGCCTATAATACTTCTTGTGGTACTGATGCAAGGAAGATGATTTAATACGTATTTGTATTTCTGTGAATACAGGTACGAAGTGGTTGTTCCTTTATGGTCCATGTATGCCAGGATGAACACCAGCTTTACAATGAGTTCTTCACAAAACCAACACCTAAACTGGAGTAGGTAGTACATGCTGGTCTTGTTTTACTGCATGTTTTACTTGCCGTGCTGTGATGTGGCAAACAGGGTTGTATTCTTTTTGGTTTGCACAGTCAGTTGGAGAAGTTCTTTTCATTTACTTCAGTGTAAAATTAAGCTGACGAACTCAAGCCATGTTTCATCAAGGCTTTAGAGTTCATGAGCTGCCCTTACTATCAAGGAATATTTGTATGACCTGAACGTTGGCTGAATGGAAGGCAGGATAGTGGACACTTGACAAGAACAGGGATCTGTCTGCTCTGCCTAGATCTAAAGGAGGAACAGGTTGTTGTGTCATGTGGTAATTGCACTACAGAAGTATAGTAGGTTTTTTAAAACAGACCTGTAATTAGAGCAGTTGAATAGGTTATGCTACTTCTTTAGTTTCCTGTTATGTTTTAATAATGATGTTTAATTTTGAAATTTTGGCAGGTTGTGTTCCCTTTTGATGAAGTTCATAAATAAAGTATATTCCTAATAATATAGCTGAGGGACTAGTTTGGAGTGTTGTACTTAAAATCAAGTGCAGCTTGTGTTGAAGAAGTGTAACCTGGAAAAAAAAATACTACCCAATACCCTCTCCATCCATTAAAGCTAAAGGAAAATGAAAAACTTATATAAAGCCTCACTAGAAGTCACGTGTATGTAGTGCCAGGGTAGTAACAATCTCTCTGAGAAACTGAGGTCTCATGTGGAACACGTTCAGGATTTGAGGTGATCAAACTGAATTGGCTTAAGAACTGATTTAGCTGTCTTGGTCCAAATCATTCCTACCAGTCAGACTTCTGATTATTTTTCAGTCTTGATGAAGTTATCCCCTTTTGTAAGAACTTCCTTTCCTTTTTTTTTGCCTATATCTAAGTAAAATATTTTGAAGAAAATGTTTGAAATACTAACTGCTTTGGTAGGTTTTTCTTAGTTGCAGAATAAATAGCCTCATTTTTTCCCTGAAGTGCTGAGGTGCTCTGAAGACATAATAGCTAGGTGGCTATGTACAGATAAAAGAGCTTACCAAAAATCTAGCCAGGAGTAGAGATCTGAGGTTTAATAATAAGGATGTTGAAACGTTCTCTTTTTTTTTCCTATTTTTAACATGGAAAGTTACTGTTTTACCAAGTTGATTGTAAAGCTATAGAATACAGCAGAAGAGAAACGTTCAAAATGTTTCTTCTGTGAGCATTCTTTTGTGAGCATTTTTTGTTGTTTGTTTAATTTGTTGCGGGGTGGGTTTTTTTTGTATGTGTGTGGGCTTTTTAATTATTTTACTTTAAAATGAATTTTACAAGGGCTCTCACCCTTTTGAGCAGTTGATATTGTACATCTCTTAAAAGTCTTTGTAGGAAATCAGGGGTTCAGGTTATAAACAGTCCTTTTTTAAGTCTTCTATGATACCGTGTTGTGTTGTTTTCTCACCCTCTAAAATCTTTGTCATCAAATAATCTGTGTTTGTGATTAATATTTTATTTCGATATTGCAGGATCCTGAAAGTGTTTTGCTTTGTTTTACAGTGAGCTCTTGGAGAAGTTGTGTCTTTCATTGTATGATGTCCTAAGGCCGATGATCATCCACGTCATTCACTTAGAGACGCTTTCTGAGCTCTGTGGGATTCTCAAAAATGAGATGCTTGAAGATCATGTACAGAACAATGGTAACTCACAGATGAAACCTGATTGGTTTTAACTGTCCTAACTGATAAAATTATTAACTTGCATAGAAAAAAAAAAATCCATTTTTTTCTAATGAGTCTTAAATATGTCAGAGATGAGGTAAGGTTATTTTAGATAAATCATGTTTTTCATTTAAAATAGAAAGGTATCTGTGGATATTTTCCTTTAAATTAATACATTGATGTTACAGAGTCCTGTTTTTTCTAGATTGTACAAATGCAAGCAAACATCCACATTGCAAGCAGTGTGTATATGTGCACCAGGACTGATTTAAATGAACTTCTCAAATGAATGAACTGCTTTGCTTGGCCCTGCTAATGCATCATCCGTGTAGATGCTTTCTGCGTACAAAATGTCAAAACAAGGGAATGCAAAACTGATGTTTTTCATTCACCTTGACATAGTGTTTCCCAGGCTAGGAACTGTAACTTCAGCAGAGGAGTTACATAGCCAGTAGAGTTTTTGGAGTTTTGGAAGTGTTCAGAGCTCATAATTCATAGAAGTGAGCTGACCATCAGAAGCAAAATGTGGTATCTCATTTCTTTGGTATGACTAATGTACGATGCAATCATTTCACAGCCTTAACCTTGCACTAAGCAATAGACAGAAATCATTCTTGGTAGCTGGTATGTAACACAGCATAGCTCTTTGTCTCTGAAGCTGTGCCAGTGTCATGAAGGACTGCTAATTTTCCTGGAAGTAGAATTTTAACACTGTTGGGAAGGAGGAGAAAATCGGTGACGTAATCTTTTGGCTAATCTTAAGAAGTGACTTTCTACTACTTAAATTCAGGCTGATACAATAGTTAGGTTGGATGTGAGCTGCTTTAGATCATCTGCTCTGGTAGGTAGGTAGATGAGTTAGCTTGTCACCTCTCAGCAGTCACACTGCAGGCATTGGCTACGACAGAAAGAAAGCATCTTGGTTTGATGTCCAGGCAGCAGTGCTGCTCAATGTACCCAGGTCTCAAATACTTAGCATGCTTAATTCTAACGTGGTGTCTGATGTTAGCAGTGTGAGATGTCCTTTATGCAATCTAATGAAAATCTGGGGAGCTGAAACAACTGCAATATGGAGTTTAGTAGTTCCTTCTTTGACACAAATTTGTCTGCATGCCACTGTTCCAGAAGTAGGCTGACTTAATCTGCAGCCAGCCAGCTCTGAGTCAGTTCTATATGTGATACTTCAAACTTTTGTGTCTATAGGCTTGCTTTGTAACAAAATTAACAAATCTGTGCCTTCTTTTTACCTTTGTCAGCTGAACAACTGGGTGCGTTTGCAGCTGGTGTCAAGCAGATGTTAGAAGATGTGCAAGAACGTCTTGTCTATAGGACACATATTTACATTCAGACTGATATCACAGGCTACAAGCCTGCTCCAGGTGATCTTGCATATCCTGACAAGTTGGAAATGATGGAGGTATAGCATCAACTTTTTTATTGTCCTTGACTGGTTTTCTTTTTATATGCAGGATCTGCAGTTGTACAGTGTAGTGCTTTGCAGATGGAGTTCTCCAGTTCTTAGGTGTATTTAGGATTACTGGCACTAGATTCAATTCTGACCCTAAAGTGGATATCAGAGAACACTTTGTTAAACTCAGTAGAACTGTCTATAGTTCTCACAGTTATCAGTTTTATTTGAATTTGAACCTAGATTTTCTCTCATATCAGTGAATTTTTATTTACTTTCATAACTAGTAGACATTAACCAAGCACATTTTCTAGTTGAGCTGGAGCTGAAGAGAAGCTTTAGACAAGCACAAGCTGCAAGCTTGTTTTCAGAATTACTGGTTGAGTAGTGCTTGGTACTCGTGTGAGTGCAGTGTGAGGGAAGACTTGCTTGTCCCTTTAGGTAATTTAACATGTCAGCAGTGGCTTCCAGTAGCCTTTTTCAAATTCTTATCAGTATTAGGCATTTTTTTAGTCATTCCAAGCCCTTTGAGTCAATGTTCCTGTTGAAAGGAATCAAACTACATCTACCTTAAAAGGTTAATGTTATATTGGTGAAAGATTTCAGAGTGAAACTACTCGCAGAAATAAGGAAGTGGCTGATGAAAGACATTAAATTAGTTTTTTGACCAGAGCAAACTGCATTTGATGTGCAACTGATAGGTAGCATTGCATGGAAGGGATGAAGTGTAATAAAGATCCCCCCTAAATAACTGTTTCCATTTACTTTATAATGAGAGGCCCAAGCTGTCAAAGGAGTGAGCTGACTAAGAACAGCAATTCTGACATGGACTGGTGAGGTCCAGATCTTACTGCTCTGTGCTGCTTTCAGTCTACCAGAATATCTGGTGGTGCATAGAAAATTGTAGGATTAGCTTGCAGTTGACCAGTTGGTAAGAGAAGTTGTTGTTTGACTTCAGAATCAAAGCATTACTTACATAAACACAGAAGCTTTATAGGTATATAGCAGGCTGCCTAGGGAGGAGGTCCCATCCCTGGAGGTATTTAAAAGCCATGTAGATGTGTTGCTGAGGGACATGGTTTAGTGGTGACCTGGCAGTGCTGGGTTAATGGTTCTTGATGATCTTGGACATCTCTTCCAACCAGAACTATATATATTTATATATATCTCTGTATCTGTTCTGGAAGAAATTAATATCATATAAATTGTGCTTTATTGTGTTCAATTCTTGCCTGTAACCAGTCAAACTGAGAAACTTCTTAGTACTGAACTCATGTTACTATAATCTTGTCTTTATGCCTGTCTAAAGCTTTTATTATATTACAGTTTGTGATTTGGTGGTAAGGGACATTCACAGGTTTTTAGGAATGCATTTAAAAATCCTGAAGCTGGTGAGTTTATAGAATACTTGCCCTTTATACTGAAAGTTTAAGGAGTAAGAAGCTTTTGAAGTAAAAGCAAAAATAGTAATTGAGAATCCCATAATGGAAAATGTAGTTAAATGGGATCTATTTAGAACAACTACCTATCAGAATTTTTACTGGTGTGTTATGAGGGCAGGTTTGGTTGGTTGCCTTGGGTTTGTTTTTTCCTTTTTTTTGCTAAAATTGTGTGAATAGAACTGGATTAAAAAAATAATTGAGAGAACTTTTTAATGTTAGCTATAACTTATATAGGCAAGCAATGCAGATTCTTGGATACTACATGAGGCATTATTTTCTAACTAGGGTCCTATGACAGTTAGGAAGAAGAATCATAGTATCATAGAATGGTAGGGGTTGGAAGGGACCCTTGCAGATTATGATGTCTGAAGCCCCTGCCATCACAGGATCACCCAGGGCAGGCCACACAGGAACAGATCCAGACAGGTTTTCAAAGTCTCTAGAGAATGAGGCTCCACAACCTCTCTGGGCAGCTTGTTCCAGGCTCTGTCACCCTCACAGTAAAGGAGTTTTTCTTCATGTTGAGCTGGAACTTCCCGTGTTCCAGTTTGTGACCATTGTCCCTTGTCCTATCACAGGGCACAACTGAAAAGAGTCTGGCCACTCTTCTCCAGGCTAAACAGCCCCAGGGCTCTCAGCCTTTCCTCATAAGAGAGATGCTTCAGTCCCTTAATCTTCCTTGTAGCTCTCTGCTGGACACTCTCCAGTATTTCCCTGTCCCTTTTGAACTGGGGAGCCCAGAACTGGACACAATACTCCAGATATGATCTCACTAGAGCAGTGTAAAAGGGGAAGAGAGCCTGCCTTGACCTACTGGACACACTCTTTTTAATGCACTCCAGAGAAGAAAGTGAGTTTTACAGTTCATTCTAAATTGAGAAATTACACAGCTCTTCACGTGTCCTTGTAAGACCCAGTTTTTGCCTGGTTTGAGATTAATTTTGCTTTTAAACCTTAAAACCTTACTATTTAGAGAGACATTCTGTCTGAGTAAATGAATTATTAAAATGTTAAAAGCACAGGGTAGAAATATTTCTTGTGCTGCTCTGCTCAAATATTAATGCAGGTCCTTGCCCATTCTTGCTGCCTCTCATTGCCTTGAAGCAGACACAGCAGTGGAAGAAGGTTGAAGCCTGGAAGAGTTGAGTAATATTAGGGGAAGGCTTTTTGTTGAACTCCTGCAGGGAATAAACCAGACAGTAGTTTGGGGCCATCTGCACATATTATTTATAGAGATAAAGCAATCACGTAAATTATCTGTATGAAATCCAACTGAGTGTTGAACTGGGTTCTCCTATTTTGAGCTTCCCTTTCTAGGTAGCTTCACTGGTTATTTAGAGACCAGTAAAACCAGGCAAAATGGAAAAAACCTGTACTTTACATGGATCTGTGTAATACCTGTGAATCTTAAATTGATACTGGAATGTTTCTGCTACTGTTTTGGAAACACGTCCTTCTTTTAATTTCTTGGAAACACTGGGGAGCTGAGTGTAGCTGACTCCTTTTGAAATCTAGTATGTCTTTCTCTATTTTAATCCAATCAGCATCATGCTGTTTAAATTAAGGAGGGAATAATAAATCAATTTGTGGTATATCTTTCTCTGCAGCAAATTGCACAGAGTTTAAAAGAGGAACAGAAGAAGCTGCCATCTGAAGCTTCATTTTCAGATGTCCGGCTAGAAGATCCTGAGTCCTGCAGCTTAATTAAATCTGGTATGAAGTATATCTCATGTTGTCAAATTAATACATTAATGTTTATGGAGAGTGAGTAATAACTTGAACCATCAGTGAGAAACTTGCTTGTATTTTAAAGGGTTATTTTCCCAGAGAAACTCATAAGTGATTTTGAGAGGTGAACTTTGTCTCAGGGTTCTTAATAACTATTTTTCATTTGGGGGGGTTGGTGTTTTGAATGAGAAACAATTTAATCTTTGTTCTTTTGGAGACATTTCTTTGTGCTTCCAGTACAATCCGTTCTGCAAAGCAACTACTTCTGTAGCTGACAGCATCTTATTGTGCTTTGTATAAAACTGAGCTTCTGTATTCTGTACTGCAAAGTATCCCTACCATCATGATGTATAGTTAAGGATGCTCCTGATTCTTGGCTATGCTGAGAAGGGTGGTTCAGTGTGTCAGGACAAATTAATGCTTTGAGCATCTGGGAGTGCCTTTGTCCATGCCTTTACCAAGGAAGGCGACTTCTTCCTTTGAATGTGTTTCCACCGACTGAAACCAGTTAGTAACTTTAGCTGTTGACAATAGTTCAGAATAGGGGTCCTTGACTTTTTAAATATGTGACCCACGTGCATGGAAATTACAGTGAACTGGAAGCAAATTCCATGGAACGTGGCTCTTGGATTCCAGTCATCTGAGTGTTAAAACCCCTTACATTTTTGTCTAAGACAAATGAAGAATTTCTCCCTTTATCATTATTCAGAATGGTACAGTGGGTTTTGTATTGTTTTGTTTGTTTTTGGTTTTTTTTCCCAGCAGCACCCTCCTCTGCTCTTTGTCAGTTATTTCTCATTCATTGCAGTTATCTGGTAGTTTCTTGGGTTTTGGCTTGCAAGGACTGCCAAGTTCTTTTGGCCATTTCTAACTGGGCTCCACAAACTGGGAGTGGATTTGATCTTGCTCCAAGCCAGGTGTGTGGCATTTGCAAGTCCTGCAGATCCTGCCTACATTCAGGAGACAGAGGGAACCTATATGATGTAATTTGAATATAAGCATCTGAGATAATTGGGATTATTTGACCTTCAAAGGTGTCTCTTATTTCAGTGCCTGCAGGAGTAGCTGAAGTGACTTACAAATAGCATAGGAACTTCAAACTGGCAGCTCAGATTTTACAGGCCTTCTAATTACTGTGGAAATAAATTTATTATTGCAAAAGGTAGAAAGACACTGCTGATTTTTTTCTAGACAATTCCCACACAGATCACATAAATGCTTCAGAAGTGCTTGTTCCATTATTAGGGAAAATTTTAAAAATTTTACTTTTTTGGATGTTTACTAACTGGAATTAGAGTTCTGATGCTATTGACTCAGCTCTTTCCCAGGATTAAGGACAAAATGAAAATAATACAAGAATTCTGCTGTCAGGTGTTGTGAAAACCCATTCTGAGCATACAGAATTATTAATAGATTATAGATTTTATTCTAGATTTTAGAAATTATTAACATGATGTTTAAACACTATAATTTCTGCAACTGTTTAATCCATATAGGATTATTCCCAGCAGAAGGGAAAGCATAAAGAAGCAAAATTGATGGATTTTTTTTTTTTCTGAGCATCTCCTGTAGTTCCATGATCAGTAGCCATTTTTTTCCCTTTTTCTCTTCTTTTTTTTTTTTTCTCTTCAGTAATTGATCATTAAAGCTGTTGAGCTAAGTAAGGGGAGGTGTCATTGGACACTTGCCTGTAAAACTGACTCATTACAAAGAGGTCAACTGAAAAGCAAATTGATGTCTTTCACAGGCGTGTGCTCTATACACATCAGAAATCTAGCAGTGACCTGCTTAGAGAAAAAAAAAAACAAAAAACAACCTGTTTGGGTGCAATAAAGTATGTCATATTTCCATGGAGTCAGTATAAAATGCAGTTGAAAGGATAGAGGAGCAAGTTTCTCATTTGTGTATTTTACTTTTAAACAGGTTCAGCAGAATCCCTTAATCCCAGGCACCAGACCACGATTTCACCAGCAGATCTGCATGGAATGTGGTATCCCACTGTCAGAAGGACTCTAGTGTGTCTCTCCAAACTGTACAGATGTATAGATGTATGCAAAACTTGCCTTTTTTATTTATTTATTTTTTAAGTGAAGCGTGTAGCACCATGTCTTAATATTTTAATGTAAATTAGGACTGGACAATTAATGGCCTCCATTATCACTTAGTCTTTTTGCTGCTACCTTTATGTATAACAAGTGAACTTGTTTACAAAATTTAGGTCATCATTTCCAAGACAATTTTATATTTGTAGAATTAGAAAAAAAAAAGGTACTGGTTTGGACATCTAATTGCTTTTGCTATTGCAGAAATACTTCAGTGTCTGATACTCAAGATACTGCACCAAAGCTGAGGAGTAAATACAACAAGTAAGAATAGAAAGCTCTGGGTTGATCATAGGGAGGGATCTTATTGCTGAAAGTACTGGGTGAATGTCCTCCTTGCTATGTGTTTTGCAGGACATCAGACAGGGTGATATTTCTGCTCTTAACAATGACGACTCTGTTACATTTTGGAGGTGTTCTCAAAACTGTTTTGTGGCACACCTTTTCCCTTCCAAAATGTAGGAGACGTTTCCAAAATTTCAGACAGTAGGAATCTTCATGTCTAACTGAAACAAAAAGGGGTGTTTACCTTACAAGTATTTGGAGACTTACCATTTAAAATCCGATTTATGTCTTGTCACCTAATAGCATAAAAGGCTAATGAGTCTCTGGGAGACATAATATGAGTGTTTCTGCCTTTCTGTACGTGTTGTGTCTTTATTAGATATGTTTAATACAGTTAAAATATCTTTGATAGGTGCTATATGAAACTGCTACCAAGAAGCTGTTTACTTAAAAAGAAGCTGGAAAATACAAATACTTCATTGGTTAATATATCAATCTCATTAAAGATAAATGAGTATTTGCCCTTGTTTTCAGCAAGACCTTTAGAGGTTAAGTTGTTTCTGCATTGTTTGCAAGGCTCATTTATTGTATAAATACAGTCTGTGCAGTGATTTATTTATTTATTCCCTGTGATACTGTAGCAGAGCTGTTGTGCCCTCCTGCATGCTGTCAGTAGGAGAAGACACGAATGAAGTGGCAGGTCTTGGGGCAGTCAGGGCTGTCCTGTACTACTTTGGAGTGCTGGTGGAGGCGAGCTGTGTTCACATGGCTACTTCTGCTGTGTGCTCTGGATGAGCTGCTCTGTGTCTAAGGCTGGGCCATGGCAGCTGTCACGTTTGTTTACTAACCTAGAGCAAACGTGAGGTAATTTGAGTTTGCTCGAGGTTAAGCTCACGCAAATGATCTCGTGTCTACGGCAAGTATAAATTGCACACACAGATAGTTACCCTGACACACGAAGTATCTGGTCAGGTCACCCAGTAAGCATCATTCGTGCTGTTAGCTGTGAATGCCTTGGCTGTGACTGGCCATGTCACTACCTGGGTGCAGATTTGGAGTTGGAGGGTGAGCAGGGCATGCTTGAGTGTATACCTGTACTCAGGCTAAGTACCGTAGCAAGGTTTGATATATAAAAATATCCATCCTATCTTACTGCATTTAGGCAACAGATTTGTAGCTAACTAATCTGGAGTTTTATCTGCTGGTAAGCACACCTCTCACAAGCTGCAGCTGAAAAATTCTGCTTGAGCTTTGCTAACATCTGTTTTCTGGTCTGGTTTCCTCTTCCCCACAGAGGGCAGTGTTTCAGGGATTATCTCAAGAAGCCTTATCTGCCTGCATCCACTCGCTGCTGGGAGCTGCCGATTCTATCAGCAAAAACAAGGTCAGAATTTGTGCTTTGGGTGTGATTTCTTCCCTCCCCCTCACCCCCTTGTGTATATCTAAAGCTATGATGTAGTTGTTCAGGATTCTTGGTGAAATACCAGTGAAAGTATGTTGCTTTGCCCCCGGAGACATGATGAATTTACCAGTTTTTAGTTATGGTTAATGTATTGTAAAGCAAAGGTAGTGATTCACACGCTAGCCTGTCTTAAAAGGTGGAATACAAATCGTAGCAATCATATTTACAGGCTGCTCTAAGTCATGTGAATTCAATCAAGTGATACATCAAGAAAAAATTCTGCTGTAAGTCTCCACTCCCTATATTTGTTTTCACTGTCTGCTACTCTTTTTCCTCTTTTTCTCTGCCTCCATTGACTGAATTTTCAAAAAACATTTTAAGTATTAAATTCACTGGGAAGGTTTGTTAAGTATTCTCTGCTCTGAACTGTGTGTTATCACAAGGTTTGATCTGATCTATTGCCCAGAATTCAATGCATTTTCATCAAATCATTTTAACTTTGTTACTGAAGTAGTTTTAGTAAACCTCCTTTTTTTTTTTCCCAGTCACAGTTCTTTTAATACAAATATTTTAGTAATTTGCTAATTCCTAACAGCCAGGAAGTGATTTTTAAGAAAAAAAACAAAGTCTTAGACTAAAATTGTTGGCTTTGCATAAACAGTGATTATTTAGTAACGAAAAAAAGTCTTAGCTGCTATTAGAAATGAAGAGCTCTTTTGAAGTATTTCTTTTGAGTGTCCTTTGAAAAAAAATCTGTTAATCGTCGCATCTTTAAGAAGAAATTCTGTGTTTCCTTCTAGCTTGAGCAGATAGCTATTTCATGTGTATTTGATTCAGAGTTCTACAGTTAGTTACCCATCCCAGCACTGTATATAAGGTCAGCGTTAACTTAAAGTGTTACAGAGAATGAAACCCATTCTGCAGTGAAACCTAGATCACAGAATCACAGAATTGTAGGTAGGTTGGCCCAGGACTAGGTTCTGTTCCACTTTCCTCTTGATACATGTTAATTTAACATTATCTAGTGACATTGTGCATGTAAGAATGAAAAAAAAAAACTACCAAAACATAAAAACCTCTAGAAACCCTCCCACTACTTATTTTTAGTAAGCATCTGTGTTTGTTAACTTCAGGTTTAGATCTAATTTCTTTATTGTTTTATTTAATGTTATATCAAGGAAAGTTCCCTTCCAGCTTGCAAAAGCAAATCTGAATTCTCGAGTCCTTCTCTGTTTGCCTCAGTGAGCCATGGATGCTTAAAAGCAGTGTGCAGTATAAAGCACCCAGCTAAGATAACAAGCAGTGCAAAACTGATGGCCTCGGTGCTGTGAACTTGAGCTTGTTTCATTCTTGTATCTTTGCTGTACCGTTTAGAAATTAGCTAAGATTTGTGTTTAATGACATCAGAAAAATGCTGTGAAAGACCTTTGCACAGTAGCACGGTTAATCAAGATTATTACAGAAACATTAAGTGTTTGGCTTTTTTTTAACCATCATAATGATTAAAAAAATATTCAGAGCCTCATGTTTTTCAGCTATAAATTACAAGAATTACAGGAAATAATTCCTGGCTCTTATGAAGTAGTAGTTTGTATCTTTCAAATAATGGATGTGGACGTTTAGTAATATGGCTGAGTAGTCTAATTCTTCTAAGAAATGTGAATAAAGTCTGCTTTTGGGGAGCAATGTGTCAGGATCAGTACAGAAGTGGGATATGTCGATCCCAGAGTGTAGTTAATGGCACTACAGACTCACAGAAAAAGCTTGTTAGTAAGATTGTTAGTGTTAATTATGTTATAGGAAGTTACTAATAAAAGTGAAGATGTTGAAACTTTGCCTTTCATTTAATTGTTTGATTTTTATTTTTTTTTTAACATGTAATGCATGTTCTTTCTCTTGTTGTGCTATAGACCCAGGTTGATGGACAGCTTTTCTTAATAAAACACCTTTTGATTCTTCGTGAACAAATTGCTCCTTTCCACACTGATTTCACCATTAAGGAAATTTCCCTGGACCTTAAGAAAACTAGAGGTACTAAACAGTTGCTGGCTACAGAATGGGATGACATTGTCCTCCCTTAATGTGCCTGCAAAAGTTCTGGGTTTATTTTATGTTCACTTGCAATGATCTGTACGCTTGTTCTAATCTCTTGCTTCTTATCTTCTCCAAAAAAAAACCCTCAGAAATCATTTTCTTATTCAGGGCAATTCAAGAGGTATCTAACAAACTATCTTTGTATGAAATGCACTTGACTGCTCTTTGCTGCTGACCTAACTTATTTATCCTGTCCTTCTTAAGAACAGCTAAATAATCTACATTTCTACTGCAGAGAGATGTCTTTTCCCTTTTCTGACCCCTCAAAGGAATATCTTTTGTTACTGCTGTTTAGCGGGTGAATTTAACAATACATAGTTGACTTGCCTGGAACAAAATAAGATTTCCTAGATCTTCCTGTGAGTTTTTGTTTTGGAGAGGATTTCTTCTGTTACAAGTTCACTAAATAGTATTGTTGAGTAGTTTTATGTAGCAACCGTGTCTGTTGTAGGAAGATAAATAGAGAGTAGTGGCAGCAGTCATGATTTTAAAAATTGTACTATGGCTCCTGTGTAAAATGCAGAAAAAAACCCCTCTCAATACAAAAGTGAACTGTCATGCACTTGTCAAGTTTTATAAAGGTAATGGGAAAAATAATTGGAAGCATGTGAAGTTTTTCTTCTTCCACTCCAGAAGAAAAAGCTGAAGAAATGCCTTTTCTTTCCTGCCATCTAATATGCTGCTGTTTTAACTCTGAAGCAAACAATTCTCTCACTAACTGTTTCACTTGTTGCATTTGAACATCAATGAAACCTCCGACCTGTTGAGTAGTTTCTAGTTGACTGGAGGTTAAAGGGCAAATACATCCTTTTGGTGTCTTGTCCTGGCTGACGCACAAGTTTGTTCTCCACCTTCGTTTAATTGAATAAATTTTTGTGCCAGCCAGTGCTTTGCAGGTGGCAGTGGTAAGTAATGGAAAAACACTTTCTTTATATTGGGTGGTGCAGGTGGTGTTGAGAAGATTTACATTGTGCTTAATTCTTAAGGTAGTGTAGCGTAGGCCGGTAGGGCTTTTATATTTGGGATGAGTTGTAGAAGAAAAGTAACATGGCTAATAGGAGTTTTACTGTGTCCTAGCCAAGCTTTCTGCAAGGGGATTTAAAATTTAATTTGTGATTTATAGACAAAAGGCTGTGGCTTAGTATAAAAGTCATGCTTCTGCTCAACCTTTATTTTTTAAGTAGTAGAATGCTAAGGTTCTTGTAACTGAAGGTTACAGTGGGGAGAAGTGACCTTCACACCAGCTAGCTCATAGGCTTCTAATCAAGATATTAGATTCTCTTTGGAATCAGTGAAGTTTCTGGGAAATAATTCAGAGAATAAAATGAATCTTTCTCTGTGGAGAATAGGAGTGGAGATTCGTAGTTTGCTGTAAAACCTCCATGCCTACATATCTGGTGTTCCCTCTGCGTTTAATGCCTTTGACAGCACTTCCTTATCTCTTATGTCTTGTTTCCCTCCCATTGTTTTATTTAGCAAGAGGGGCATGGAATTGTTTCTAAAAAGAAAACACAGCAGGTGGATGTGTAGGATGATAAATGAATGACATTAGGGCAGTAAGCCATACTGAAACTGTATTGATAATTTTCTTTTTCCCTGTCTGACTAGATTTCAGGTTGACAACATCCTGCTAACACTGTAGGAATAACACCAGTATCTTGTGTTAATTATAGACATTGTTGCTTTTCCTTCTTGGGACTTCTGTAGAGACCATAAACACGAGTGTATATCAACCTTGATGTTTTGCTGTTTAGTCCTAACTAAAATAATTCAGCACAGAGGAGAAGACAGCCAGCTCTAAGTTATTTCCTCCAACTGTACTTGGTTTTCCCAGGCAACGTTGGCCAAAATCTGCATATTGTTCATAATGCTTAACTACATATCTTATGTAAAATATTTTACTTGTAGATGTACTTACGGAAGGAGAAGAGCTCGCACAAGTTCCATGCTGGTAGCACTACAGCTAGCATCAGTAATTTGTTAGGTTCATGGAATATATTTATCTCTCTAGACTGTGCAACTGTTAGATTCGAGTTTACCATAGCTGCAATTAAAAAATAGTGGATCAAGCCTTGTGTGCTTCTGTGCACGTGCACTTGTGCACCCCCACCTAGAAGTAGTGGAATCATTGATGTTACAGTCCTGATCGTGCTAGGCCATTTTTTTTATGTGTAGATGAGCGATTAAAGATCTTAATTTCTGGAGCTGAATGCCTTACAGCATGAGTTACTTTCTGATTCACAGATGCAGCATTTAAAATCCTGAACCCTAAGACAGTTTCAAGATTTTTCAGACTAAACAGCAACAACGCCTTGATCCAGTTCTTACTGGAGGTAATATGGAGTCATATTGCATTAAAAAAACTTGGGTCATTTAAGCGGGTAGTGATCTCTGGCAAATAAAAAGGAGAGAATTGTTGTCTTCTCTTCAAGGGCACTCCAGAAATCAGAGAACACTACATCGACTCTAAGAAGGACGTAGATCGTCATCTGAAATCAGCTTGTGAGCAGTTTATTCAGCAGCAAACCAAACAGTTCATAGACCAGCTGGAGGAGTTCATGACAAAGGTACAGACACGTGGTGTTTGTTAACCTAACTGAAATACTGGCAGGACAAGGGAATTGCTATTTAAATTGGGTACAGGAGAAGCTGCTAGTTCTGGCAGATTAGCTGAAGGTGATGGCATTTCCCGTTCTAAGGTTGTGCTTCCCTTTAAGTTCCAACAGCAATTTTCTAGGCATTTTTTGAGATTCCCGGCTTAAAGGAACATGACATAAATTGTTTATAAAAACAACCCTTCTGCACTTGGATCAAGAAATTTTAAAGTTCCATTGAGTTAAAGGAGGACTGTGAAAGTTGGCAGGAATTTTTCTGTTTGCAGGGAAACTCCTACCTTGACTGAATTTGTAAGCCTTCAAAAACAATCCTGGGTTGTGTGTGTTCTTGAGGGAGATCTTAAAAGTATGGCTGTGAAGTGTGTTAAACTTCTCTGTCCTCAGTTTATTTTATACCAGTGAGGTGCTTGCTGAGCACTTTCCTCCCAAGTCCTGTTTGTGACAGAAATTTCTGGTACAAGTTCATCAGAAATATTAGGCATAATTAGGGGAGAGAAACACCACAGATGTCTTGTTGCAATACACCTCTTTCTAGAGCTCAAGATTTCTAGGCATCTTAAGAAAACCACACAGCAAGATCTCTTACTCTGGGGAAAATGCTACAGGTGATGTGGATCCTTATGTACTGAGAATAAGTGACATGACATCTCAGAAACTGGGACTGCAGCATTGCAGGGACATCACATATATCCCTGCTGCTGCTGTTTGAGAATTTAGAAGATTATGGTGTTAGATTCACTGATGCCTGCCATGCTGGGGCAAGGGGTCAGTGGCTTGCCAAAAACACAGAGAGGTAACTGGTGAGATTGATAGATTGTCCAGGTGATCCCAGTGATTCACTGGGAATCTGGTGAGTTTGTCTAACGTGCTTAAGTATAAATCTCTTTTGAGGTTTCATATCCTTAAGTACCGAAGTGTCTTTGTAAATTGAATCCTGTTTTGAATTTTACTTTCAAGAAGCGATCGTGGTTGTAATTTTGAATTGCATTTCTGTCAAGCTGCTTCCCCTGTGTGCTGCTAATTCAGGGTGTAGAAGAGAGAGAGCAGGGGAGATTCCATACACTGCAGCATCTGAGAGACTTGTGCAATTGCCACTTGGCTGCTTTGTTGTGAATTCAACTGAAAGAAACATCGTTTTGTTGGTCGGACTTGTTTTAGGTCGCTGCTTTACAAACAATGGCCACGCAAGGAGGTCCCAAGTACAGCCTTTCTCAGCAACCTTGGGCACAACCAGGTATTTGCTTTGATTTATATTCATGTTACCTCTGAGGTGCTTGCAGGCTAATAAAGCTGTGATCATTTACTACTTTGAAATTTCTTCTTAAAAATTCTTATTAAATAGAGAAAAAGACTCTTTTTCCATTTACTGGTTTTGGCAGAGCAATATCAGCTGCATTATGTGGGGCTTGAGTATTTTAGAATGTCATTTGTCTCTGTGCCTGGCTTCTAAAACACAGGGATCTGAAATGCTGGCCAGATTCATTTGGACTGTCAGACTGTGATTGATTTGGTAAAATTCTAAGTACCTAAAAACTGTCTACCTTTTTCTTGAAACTCCTGGCTTCCGTTTTTACCTGTTTGCTATAGTTTAAATGTCTTAAGATACCTCTAAATCAAAACCTGACAAACTTCAGAATATGTATCTAATTGGGTGCATTAGATAAATGACTTGAGTATTTCTCAAGCTGTCACTGTTCTTGCATGAAAACAGCATTTCCACAACTGCATACAGAATGTGCTTAAGGAATTACTGGATTACATTAAGATAAAGATTTTGCTTTTATAGGAAAAAAAAATTTTTTTTTTTTGTCTGTACATTTGGTACCTGCTTCCTTTTCAGCTTTCCTATCACTATCCAAAAATGGAATCCGGCTTCATTTCCCTCTTCTTAAGAATTCAAATGTGAATGCTGTGTAGGACCATTTGGAGTAGATTAGATGTTCCTGGATTGTTTTGCTCTTCACATTACAAAGTTGTGCTTCTGTGATGACACTGAGAAATCTGATTATTCCAATTCATGCTTTGGAACCTTCTGTTGCATCATGTTCTTAAAATGCAAAGCCAGCCACGGTCCATGCATAATTCAGTGCTGCTCCATGGGTCACGCACTCTCAAGGGCTAACTCAGACTTCTACTTAACATCTCCTGCTTCTTCAGGAGGTTTTTTAATGTTTGTTTGGAGATAATTATGTGTGTAGAGGCAGATCTAAGCAGAGCTAGTGCTGTTTCTTGGAGTCATTTGTCTGGGAAGCTGGAGTAGGCAGAAAATATAGATACAGTAGAAATTGAGGGAAAAAACCCATCAGCGTAGTATATTAACTCTGGTATTTTAGAGCTATGAAGTGTGGCTTTCCCTTGCCTTTTAAGAAAAGATCTTGTAAAATCATTAAAATGCCTAGCAATAAAGGAAGGTCTTGTCTGAGTGAGGATTCCTGTCTGGCTGATTCAAAATCCAGATGGCTGTGCAGCCACCTTCTTACACATGTGGCCTGTGGTCAGTAAGGAGAAATTGTGGTGTGCTGTTCTCTTTACTACCATTATTTACTTCCAGTGATTTCTTTTCAGGGCATGTTTTCTAAGGGGGAGCCTTTGTAGAACTTCATTGCTGTTGGAAGGCTGTGACTTCAGGAAGCTCAGAAGCCTGTAGAAATGGCTGCAATGTATCTTCTGCAGGGAAAGGGAGACCAATGTCTTTAGTATGTCCTGAAAGAAAAGTCTTGCCTGGATTGTTTTGGTTGGATGATGGGTTGATGCTGCACAGCCCAGTTCCCATCTCTTTCCCTGTCACTTAAAGCTGTGGCTGTGATCAGTAGCAGTAATGTGGAGGTGATACTCTGGAGTGTAGATTTCAACTAGCAGAATGCTATTTTAGCATGCTAAGCATATTTTCTTTTACTTTCAGCAAAGATCAACGATCTGGTCTCTTCCACCTATAAGACAATAAAAACAAAGCTGCCATCAACATTACGAAGCATGTCGTTATACTTGTCCAATAAAGATACAGAATTGATTTTGTTTAAGCCAGTTAGGGTGAGTATTGCTAGATGTCCTTCAGCATGTTTTCTTGTAGGTGTTTGGCCTTAATTTAAAGACTAGAAACACATTTTGTGGGATCTTTCACCTTGTATTTCTGTGTGTGTGATTATACACATACCGTCTCTAGAAATGTATGTATTTATGTATTTTTAAGTGTGTATGTGCAGGCACACACACATACACATACCTGTACATCTGTGGAGGTACTCTAGGCTACCAGTCCAGCCAGTAAGCATGTGACATATACCAGACACATGCAGTGGTGAACAGATTATTACAGTGTCACGGTTTAGGGTCAAGGCGGCCCCTTAGACCTTTAACAGCCGCTCTCTATGAACCCCCCTCCCTCCCCAAGGGGAAGAGAAAGGGAATGAGGGAGAGAGGCTCAGCCATTAGAAAGGGAAACTGGAACAGCTTGAATGAAAATGAAAATAATAAAAATGGTATATAAATATGTATAAAACAATATTGAACCCATCCCTGATGGAAATTATGTCCCCGTCACCACTGATGCTATGAAGCAGGCACTGGGAAAGTACCAGACTGGGCCCAGCAGCAGACAGGAGCTGTGTTCAGGAGCTGGGTTCAGGAACACACCGACTGGGATTGAAGGCAGAACAGACAGAGTCCCCTTGGATGCCGGCCATTGAAGAAGCGAGGAAGAAACTGGAAGACGACCTGAGCCAAGGGGGGGCTTGACCCTCCAGATCCCTCAGCTTTGTACCAAATGTGATGTATATGGGCTGGGATAGCTCATTGGCCAGTTTGGGGTCACCTGCCCTGTCCACTCCTCCCCACAGGTGCCGCCTTTCACTTTCCTGCATCCTGCAATGTGGTGCCCAAGATCCAGCAGTGGCCTTGCTCTGCACCCCAACCCTTGGTACTCGCTCTAACCATGGGGTGTTCTCACTGCCAGCAGCAGCCACTGCCTGGGAAAACAGGCTGCTGACTGCAGCCAGTGCAGTTGGTTAGAACTGAGCTGAAAAGTAGAATCACTGCACAGAACCAGCTCTGTTCTCACTCAAACCAGAAGATCCAGTCACTCTGGTGTCCCTGATCTGAGAAGCCTATTGAAAAGACAGGGAATAAAAAACAAACCAAAACCCCAGCACCTAGTAATATGTTTTATAATACATGTTTAGCTTAACCCCCTGCAAAACAGCTGCCCTGCTCTCCATTGTAGTCAATCTACATAACACACACATCACAGGGAAGTAACTGGTTCTGTTCATCCTGCACGTCTTCCACCTGGCACCATACAAGCTACTATATGGAAAATTAACTTTGTCCCAGCTAAAACCAGTACAGCTTGGTTAGTTTTGCATGGGCAGGAGTACTGGAGGTAGAAAGATGATACAAATTCAGTGGGAGACCCACTGTAAACCCACCATAAAGAGCCCAGCTTTGACTTTTAAGCTTCCAGGTGAATCCTGCAGGACTCGGTGCTTCAGTTTAGCATAACTTAGCTGGAGCTTTTATCTCCCAGCCAACGTGGGTTCCTAGTGGCTGTTTTGGGCTTGTTTTTTAAGAGGTTTTCTTCTAACTCAACCACTTCTCCATGCCTGGTCACTTCAGTGGCTGCTCCATGTACATTGTTGTTATTCTGGTTCATGGTTGAGATGGGTGTTGTGATTTTTAATGATTTTTTTCTTCTTTCTTTTAAAAGAATAACATTCAGCAAATGTTCCAGAAACTCCATGCTTTGTTAAAGGAAGAATTTAGTGATGAAGATATCCAGATCATAGCTTGTCCTTCAATGGAACAGGTACATATTGAAGCTCCCTGTTTAATCAGTTGTTCTTCCACATGACTGACTTTTTTCAAACAAATTTTTTTCATTTTTAGTATTTTCAGTGATCGGAGTATTTATTCATTTATTTATTATCCCACTTAATCCTGGGCTTTATCTGAACTCTAGGTTCTCAGCTAAAAGGGTTTTAGTTTATTGTTTTGGTTTTTTTTTTTAATAGAGTTTTTATACCTGAAGGTGGTGATTGATGTTGCTGGGATTGAGTTGTACAATGTCATAGCAGAGTCTTGCTATTTCTGGGCATTGTCTTTTCAGAGAGATATCGAAGCTTTAAAAAAAGCCTCTGTGTGGAGGCAGTCTCACTTTTCAGAAATACAAAAAGCAACAACTTACATTTAGGATGCACAAGAAAGAATTACAAGGGTTCATTTGATGTAAATGGCATTGGGAAAATGTGCAGATGTTTATGGAAATATAACCCTACGTAGTAAGGTCTTTATTCTCAGAGATGGTTGGGGTTAAGAATTCTCTGTATTATGATGCTCTGACAGAAACCAAATAGGTTTTTAAAAATCTTGCTTTGATTTTAGTAGTCCAGGGAATGCGGATAGAATCAGGATTATCCCAGGATGTCAATATTTAAACATAATCTAGTTTGTAGTGAATGTGGCCACAGGGATGTGTGAGAACCATCCTGGAGCACAGAGTGGAAGTGATGCACTGGAAAGTGGTGGGGTTATCCTAAAGGGGGTGGCTTTCTCTGACTGTTTATCTGTTAATCCTTAGGATTGTTTCTCCCACAAACTGAAGTGTATGGGAAACTGAATTGTGAAACTGAACTGTAATCTGTTTAAAAAATCCCAACTGTGTTCCAGGTATCTAAGATGAATGTTAGCATTTTGTTTTTCACCAGTGTGCATATTTTTTTGGACTTACAGCTTAGAAATTCGGAATTTCATCTTAGAAACTGTGACACACTAGATTGTGACTGACAAAATAACTAGTCAGCAAGATCAGCAATTGCATTTTAAAAAGCCCGTGAGTAGGTGTTTGACTGGAAATTTTGGCCAGTTGTTTTGTATCTGTCCTCTTGTGATTCGTCTAAGACTCCGTGTGCTTCCTAGGAATCCTGTTTGAAGGTTAAAATATTCTGTTCTGAAATTAAGTTCTGAAACTTAGCTGCTCTGTCTAACAAAGGCTTTCCTTTTGTCTTTCAGGTGAACCTACTTTTATCAATGTCCAAGTAGCCCAACAGTGAGGCTGCTTGAAATAAGCTTCAGCTGAATGCCAGGAGGTGAAGGGAATTCAAAGACATTTGCTTGAAGTAAACAAAGGATCCTTCTGTGCAGTCCAGTCTGCATCAAAACTATCCAGGCTGCTTAACCCTGTTTTAGGGGAAAAAAACCCACAAGTTTTATTGATTTTTGTTAAAGGTCTTCCTGTTCATTGGCTTGAGAAGTAGCAGGGGCTGGGGGGGAGAAAACAAACCAAAAAAACCTTTTGCTGATCACTCTTATGGAAGCTTAGTTACTGCCTTATCCAAATGTTTTCAGAGTTGAAATCCTGACTGTTTTTTGTTTGTTTGTTTTAATGTTAAAACCTTATTTGCTTTCCTTTAGTTAGCTGATGTACGCAGTCAAAAGCTGCACTTTCAAAGACACGCTGGATATAAAATGCGGGGAATCACATGGGAACAGTGATGGGTATTTGCAAGGCTTGGTGATAAGCATGTTGGTATGACTCCCCCCCAAATTCTGGTAATCCACCATGTGCTTGAACATAATTCAGAGGTTCTTAGTTGGGAAACCTTTTATTTCCCACTTGTGAAGCATTTCTCAAAACACTGGACTTCCTGTTTTTATTACACTGTTGTGACTGGGAGCTGTGAGCTCAGACCTGAAGTTTCATGCTCAAACCTTCCTCCATGTAAGAATCTCAGTTCTTTGGGATTTGCAATGGAAAGCTGTGCAATACAACCTCTGTTCTTTCTGAGGGAGCAGCATCTTTTCAGATGCTTTACAGCAAAGCTTAGCATTGAGATTCTCAGGTAGTTAATTTTAGGTTAGAGATGTTTTTTTGGCCTTACCCAAGATGAAATGGTGGTGTCACATTGTTTAAAGCAGGAACTGGCACTGGAACTTGTGCAGACTTTGTGGTAATAAGGAGGTGTGGTGGTGCCAGAAATTGAATATTCAAGCTTGTGAAGTCAGAATTGTAAACAGAGGATAAGTACTTGGTAACTGGTAAACAATGGGTGCTGTTCAGTGTGCATCAGTTGGTCATTATCTTGGAGTGCTGAATGCTGAACACTTGGCCCTTAATGGTATGAAACACTACAAGCAACTTTAAGGTGTCTCAGTGTGCAAGTCTTTATTGTGCAGCACAGCAACAGAAGAATGTGGTGACTTACATGGCAGATTTTTAAGTTATTTATGAAACCCATTCTGTAGATTTAAATATGTAGAAATTTCTGTGCACATCGGTGGTGTTTTGATTTAATGTGTTTTTTTTCTGTTATAAATCACATGGCTGGAAGCTAAGATGGTAGGATTTAAAGCTACCACAAGAAGTGTTGCAGCAGTGGTGCTGAGGTACATAAATGGTACTCATAGGACCTTACATGACTCCTTAAAAAATTAACTGAAAAGAACTACCCAGGAAGAAAACTTGCCCTTTCTTATGTAGAAATACAGGCTGTAAAATAATGTCCAGTGCACTGTAATATATGTATATTTGGTTTTTTATAAAGTTTTACAGAAGGACTGCATGGTCACTGCCCAGAGTCAGGACTGACGTAATACAGATGTTGTACAGAGAACACGTGAAGGGTAAACCCTTGTGGTAGTCACTCTTGTGCTTGGGATCTTTTACTCTCTTAGAGTACTCAGACAGCTCTAGGACAGCTGGTTGAAAGATTAGAAGAGCAATCAGTTTATACAGCCTGTTTGCTAAATGAACATTTGTTTAAACATGTACAGTTTCAGATATTTACGTTTACAAATAGTGTAAATATTTTCAAAAGATTAATTTAAGATGCTTTATATTATCTGACTAGAGACTTGCTGTTTTTAATTTTTTTAAATAAAAATGTTGCCTCCTATTTTGGTCCAAGAGTAAAGCTTTATTCTGTATCCTGAGGCTTGTCTGTTAAGATAACTGTAATACAGAGACAATAAACATCCTGTAAGCACAGGCAGTGCATTGCTGAGAAGCGTTCTTTTTTAGCAGTAAGAGAATTGACTTTATTTGGCACAGATGTATACCTGAGTGCTGAATGTACAGCTAATTGTTGAAGTAATGCCTCTTTATGGTTATAATAAAAGTAAATTTGTATTTTCTTTACTGACAAACAATCTTGTGTGACTAAATGGTCTCTTTGCTTGCAGTTTTATTAGGGGGAAGAAACCACAGCTGTAATACAAGGACATATTTTAACTGGTTGGCTTTTACTAAGAAAAAACTTGGGAGCTGGTGGCAGAAAGCACGAGTATTACTGCATTTGATAGCTGTTCTTGTTGCCTGGTTACTCACAGACTCATCTACCCATAAGTTTCTCATCACCACATACTGTTCTTCTGGCTCTTGGTGTTGTAGAAGCCTATCATCCAGAGGCTTCTGTTCGTCCCCTGTAATGTCAGCGTGAAGCTTTCCTCCACCCTCTGGTTTTGACAATGTCATTTGAATGAACTAACCTAAGGAAAATGCTTCTTTCTTGTGGAATTCAGCTTCTAGATGACTGTTATGGGGCAGCGATCTGTGACCGTGGCTTCCTAGGCACTTGGAGCCTCGCAAAGAGGCTTGGCCCTTTGGACTGCATCTCTTGTAAATGAATTGAAAGCAGCCAGTTGTTCACACTTCTTTTTTGTACAGTGGTGATGCCCGCAGCGTTACTTGTGCTGTGCCAGCTCTTCTCCAAGCAAAACCAAGTCTCCTCTGCAAACTGTGCCTGTTTGGTGTTGACAAAATAATGTGTGTAGGGAAAAGAGGAAAACCGGTGCTGCTGAAGCAACTCATCTGGTGACTGCAGGTAGTTCCAGCTCTGTCCCCATCATGCATTATTATCCCTATTGAACCCTAAAACCAAGCCAACAGTGGAGCAAATCAGATCTTTGTTCTAGTCAGAGGTCTTTATATCAAAAACAAGGAATCAGTTGACTCCTCTCAGTGGTGGCCAGCCATGCCAAAAAGCTGTGGGACTTACCATCTATCACCAGCTGGATCCCTGAAACCCAAGAGGCACTTCATCTTCCCTCTCTTGGATTACCCCTGGTCCCTGTACCCAAGCTGCTGTTTGTCATCCCCTCTCACTGGCCCACATGTCTCTGGATGGGAGCCAAAGCAGGCTTGTCAGCCACACTTGATAGAGCAAGTTTCCAAAGTTCAGTTCATCAGCTGTAGGAAGGAAGCCACTTCCTTCCAAGTACTGCACATTTGGTGTTAATGTAACGCCCCTGATCATACTATGATCCATCAAGTGCTTTCAACTGAGTTTTGTATTAGGGGGATTCGATGTACAGGAAGATAGGCAGTGTGAGCTTGACAAAAGGAGCTTTATTTTCATAGCAAAGTGACTGTTACCACCTGAATGAAGGAAATGTTCTGAAATGCTGATGTAACTTCTTGCTGTGAGTCTTAATATCTTCAGTTCAGTATTTCATGCAGCTGGAAGATGATGAAACTCAAGGAGTGATATCACTGAGAGGCTAAAAAAAGTATTACAACATTGTCTGTATTTTGGACAGCAAGCTCCTGAGTGGAATCTTTTTAGACTAAAGGAAGAGCTCATCTTTGTTTTCTGGCCACTTAAGTAACTGACTTATCTCTGGGTCCTTCAACTGCAAGGAGAACTTGTGCAATGCTGAGCCTCCTGCAGGGACCCTGAGTGGGAGAGCATCCCATACAGCCCAACTTTACACCCTTACCCCTGTAGGATGTCCAGGATGTCATTTTCCCTCCATGCCCATGGAAGCATGCTAACCCTATGGCTCCCCTTTGGAGGTGATCCTCTTGCAGTGCACGTACAAGGGGACTGAAGAGAGAAACTCATGGCTCGTGCCTCCTTTGGTGGGAGTGGGCTGCCCAGAAGTAGTGGGGCAAGGAAGAGGACTTCCCTGCCTAATGTAAAAATGAGTCCTAAGAAGAAATCTGAATTTTAGGGATGAAGAGCAGATACTAGTGCTCTATGGTTCCACACTTTGGGTTGTTGCCACGTTTCTGAATAGCTACCCCAGAAGTCTGTTTCTATTAACAATATGTCTATAGCTATATGGAGACTACTGCTATAAGGGCCATCAGCATTAGTTTGTACCTGCACCAGGGAAGACAACTTGAATCCTTCAACCTGCGGCCACAGCCCCCAACCAAGCATGATCTCCTGGTGACATTTGACTTGCTTGTGCTTCAAAGCTGACCAGTTGTGTTTGCATCCAGAAAAGGACAGGATGCACACCAGTAGGTTGGGACAGTTGCATTGGCACAGGGCAGGGCTGAGCCCTGACCAGAGCAGCATTTCCATCTCCAGGGAAAGGTCAGAAGTAGGAACAACAAATACCAAAGGATTTTGGCATTCCTCTCCTCAGATGCCTGTTTCATGTTAAACGCTGTTTAGATAAAATCGGGAGCTTTGTGTTTGCATTGACACTTAATATAAATGTTTTGGAAAGAAATAGTGTTTCAAAATGAACTTGCTGTTCTTACCTTTTAGTGACAGCATTTCAAGCTTATCTAACTGCTTTCCTGAAAGGGAATTTCATTAAGATTCACAAAAGCAGGAAATTTGCTTTTGAATGAAATAGTGATTTTTAATTTTTTTTTTTACCTGAAAAATTGTCTCCTGTCCCATGCAGCAGCTCTGAGCTTATCTCCACTGGGTGGTTTCCCTGCTGCTGCTGCCCTCCAAGGAGCTGGTAGGCAGGAGCTGGCTGGGCAGGGCTACCACAGCAAGTGCTCACCTGGACCCAGGTCCTTGTGTGGATTGCTGTGGCTCATGGGCAACAAGTCAGGTTGATCCTGAGACAGGATGGTGCTGTGGCCGTTCAGTTTCATGGTGATGGACTTGAAATGAATATGGTGAGTGTAATGGCTGACATCATTCCACTTGCAGTGCTTCTGGCTTGTCCCTGCCCAGTCACAATGCAGGACTGCAGGACAGCCCTGCAGACAAATGCAAATCTGAATAAATTCAGAGCTATCAGCTTCCTGGTCTCAAATGCCACCTCTCGTTGTCAGTTGGACCAAACATATTTGCCATTCAAGAGTCACTGCTGGGACTGGATGTATCAGATCAGGGACCATTTTTTGATAATATTTTTTGTCCTACAGTAAAAGCATGCTACAGAAACTGGCTGGCCCCTTGGAGAGCAACAAGTCCTCGAATGGCAGAGAAAATCCTTGGGCAGAGCATGGGGCTGTGTGTGTGTCTGTGTCCCTCTTCCTGTTGCATGTCTGCATCTTCTGAAAGTTCCTGGTTTGGCCTTTTCTCTTGTTCTGGCAACCTTTATGCTAAAAACAGTTTCTCCACGCATGTGCGGCTGGGTGGGGGAAGTGGCCTTGCCAAATTACAAAGGAGAGACAAATGCAGCGTGGGGAGAAAACCAGCCCCTATTTATGGCCTACACCTACAAATCGATACTCTCATCTCATGACAGCCTGGGTAGGTGGCTATGGGTGCTGGAGCATCCCCCCAGCTGTGCTATGAGGGAAGGTTTTAGCAATCACGATGTGTGTTACATTGAGCTTTTCCCTGCCTAAGCGTGAAGAAGTTGATTCTCACCAGGCTACAAGCACGGCTCAGCCTCCCCCGGTGTTATCTTATGCTGCAGCTCAGAAAAAACAACAGGGGGAAAAAAAAAAAGTCATCTAAATTTGCAGATTTGATTTGCTCCAGCTCTAGTTGAGGACAAGCCTGAACCAGTCCATATGCAGGACAGATCACGTACCCACAGGCTGTTCATTTTCTGCTTTCCTCTTATCAAAGCTATCATATACTTTTTATAAATATCAGAGTGGTCACTTGGCATCGCCTTTAATTTACAGCTGCTGGGAGAGGCTGGGAGGGTTGTAACAGCCTGTACCAGCTCAGTGGCAAGCTGTCAGATGGTGTGTGGCTGATGCTAGTGGGAAGCGTGTGGTCCAGTGGGGTCAGGAGAGACCCACGATGAGGTTGGCGATGGTTTAGTGCTGCTAAAGATCACCTCAGTGCTGGGCTGTAAAAACCTGGCTGGGGTGTGATGGATGAAAGGCCAACGTGTCTGCAGGCGAGCAGCAGGACTGCAGGAGTCTGATGGAAGCGTTATTGCAAAAGCTATTTAAAATGATTTGTAATAGCCAGTTAGACATTTAGGATGTCCATTAATTAGTCTCAGCCAGGGAGGACTTGTAAAATTGAAATGGGATTTACTGATTCCCCCAGATACCAGCTTTCTGAAGGGAAACTTTGGAGACTGGAGATGGTGTGTTGAACATTAGTATTTGATGGCTCAAATGCCAGCAGTTTTTACTATAGCCATCGCTCACCTCCTATTACAACTTAGACTGCAAGAAATTGGCCACTTAAGTTATTCTTTAGTGAGGAACACCTACTGGTTATGAGAAACAAACCTGAAGCAATGCTGACCTCAAGCTAATCGGTTCAGGTTATCCCTTTGCATGCACATATTAAGCCCATGTTTTTTTCTGGTGTGGTCACCTGGGTCTACACAGGAAGCCAGTAAAGTCAATGTGCCCTTATCCTTGTGTTGTAATGGGGCCAAAACACCTCCATGGCTAGGTGACCAACCTTGGCCAGATCAAGCCTCGTGCCAGGATCTGTGGACAGATGTCATTGGCACTAGAGATGGGGTAATCCTCAAGTGCCCTCATGCCATGCAGTGTGCCTGCACCTGGCACCTTGGTGCACAGCTTAGGAAGCCACTGCTCTGGTGGGCTGCAGCACAGTCCTCCCCTCTTTTCATGCACTTTCACACAGAAAAAAAAAATAAAAAAAGACTGGATTAAAAACAGAAGATGTTTTTAGAACAGCTTAAAGCCCTGGGGTGCTACTGGGGTGGGTTGAGGATCAGCTGGGACCCAGTGTCAACTCTGGGCTTGCACTTACCAAATGTGGCACTAGGGTGGAAGCAGACCCTGTGGCAGTGGTTCTTGAAGGCAGCCCTGATCCCTGGGTACCTGCTGTCCTCCAGAAGGCAGTAAGTGAATAGGACTTCCTCGGTGACTGTGGTGAGAGTGGCCATGTTGCCTGATGGATAGCTGAGAAACTGTTTTAAGGAAAGATAAGCCCGTAGAAAGCTCACAGCATGTTTTGGAAGAAGACTGTTGTGGGACAGTGTTTGGGGGTAAACCACCCAAGCCTTCACCACTCTTCAGACAGCCAGTCTCAAGGCAACCAGCTCTGCACACTTCATTTCCTTGCAAGAGCAGCATGAGTTGCGTAGCCAGCCCAGAAGACTAAGGTGGGTTACCCCAAGGGAGGAAGATCATGGTGACCCACCTCAAGGCATGGCATTCCCATGGCTGTCCCCCCACCCAAGAGCTGTTCCTGCTGGATACTAAATCTGATCACTTCCATCATAGAAAAGGAGAAAAACTGCCTGTCCATTATGGTAACATAACCTTACGGGCTCAGGAGAACAGCAGTGCTGCAGGAGCAGAACCAAGGTGGTGCGAGGCAGGTAGGGGTGTGGGGAGTGCTGTAGGGATGCCTGTCTGGACACAGGGGATGGAGATGCTTTGTCCAAGTCCTTCCTCTCCTCACAGCAGTACCAACCCCAGAGCACCACCAGACCATCACACTCAACCTGGCCTTGATTTTATTTTATTTTTTTTTGGTGCTTACTTGTAATTAAATCCTTTTAAATAACTGAGGAAAATGTATCCTTCACTTCTGTGTTTTTGCATTTCACGTACAAAGCTCAGCCCTTCTTATTTTATGTTATTAGCTGCTCTCTGATGACATAACTTGCCAAGAGCCCTGGTTCCATCAGACACACAAGTAATTTATCCTGCAACAAACTGACAAGCGTAATAGAAACATTTCTTTGCTAAGGGCTTAGCTCCCAGCTCTACAAGGGAGGTGGGTTTAATGCTTTCTAAGAGGAATAAGCAGCACTGCTGCCTGCTTCTCTGGGAAGAGCAGAGGGCAGCTAAAAGGGGGGGAAGCTGGGTCACCTTGCTGTTCCCTTTCAACATCATCATTAAAAGCAGCAGCTAATTGTCACATGCAGAAAGGGGCCATACTCAGGTTTTGTCTACTGGGGGGACCTGAGGGACTCATCTGCAGTTGGTCCCAGGCAGAGGCATTTTGTACATGTGAAGTGGCTGACTCTGGCCATAACTGCAGCCACTAATTTATAACCTGAAGATGTACATTTTGGCTCTGCAGAACATCTAAGAATTACTTCCTGGAAGTAAAGGATGGAGGGGAACAAAAAAAGCAACAAAACAACGATTTTGTTTCTGCTTTCATTTTTCAGGCTTTTTATGATGCTAGAAAGGCAGACGGTCCCAGGCAGGAGGATTTGCTACCCCTATATTTCAGGAGAGGAGAGTGCTTCTATGTAGAAAATAAAAAAGCCAACAAAATCACTGATTGCATGATAAATCACAGGTAATTTTCTTGCACTCCTGCAGAAACTGCAATGTTTTCCGTTTGGGTAGGGAGAGAAGAGGTAGGAGAGGGAAAAGAAGAGCTGTGCTGTGGGGACCTGAGCTGACAAGGGGGTTCTGTCCAGCCCCTGGCTGACAGGGCAGGGCACCAGTCTCTGCTTGACCTCCTGGGGTCACTGGGGCTGGGACATCAGGCCCTGGGGAGCTGCTTCTTATGGTGGCTGGGGTGGAGGTGATACCGTGGACATAGTGGTGATGTCCCTACTGAGGAATTCAAGGCTGCCTGGACCCTGTAAACCTTTTGCCTGTGGCATTAAATTGCTTGGCCTGGGACTGGCAATGCTCTTCCAAGTGATTCCTGGCTGAGCATCCTGGATCTGATCCTGCTAAGCAGTCTGGATAAGGCAGCCTGATTTAGAGGGTAAGAGGGATGAATAGTATAGGAGTAGACCAGGGTCTAAGGCTTCAATCAGGGTGGAGATCAGGGACTGGTGTTCTTCAGCCTTCAAGCTGCATAGCATAGTCCATAAGCACTCAGCTCTAGCTACTCCTTATCAAGCCATCCAGTGCCTTTCTAAGGTCTCTACAGTGAAGGTGAGCTGTCTGAGGACTCTCAGGGCAGGCAGGATGGGTGCTGAAAGCTCTGACAGGGGATGGTTTCCACCTGGCAGAAAACCATGACCTCTCTAAGCTTTGCAGTCACCACAACAGATGCAGCTTCCCAGACAGAGCTCCAGTGGGAACTTGCAGCCACCCTGGGATCAGGCTGCAGGTTGTGCCTGTCTCTTAACACCAGTACAGGGCAGCAGCAGCACTGAGCTCACCTGTGGAAGGTGTGCCCAGGCAGAGAAGCTCTGGGAGGAGATGAGTAGGTTGAGGAGCACCAGGGAGTGTGAGAGGGAGATTGATCACTGGAATCACATCCTGCCTGCCTGAACATAGTGATTTGGATTTGATCCACCCAAGGGTACTGAAAGAGCTGGCAGATGTGCTCACCAAGCTACTTTCCATCATTTATCATCAGTCGTGGCTAACCAAATTGGTCCCAGTTGACTGGAGGTTAGAAAATGTGACACCCATCTACAAGAAGGGCTGGAAGGAGGATCCAGGGAACTACAGGCCATAGTTCCCCAGATCTGTCCCTGGATTCCCAGGTCAGTCTGACCTCAGTGCCAGGGAAGGTTATGGAGCAGATCATCTTGAGTGCCAGCACGAGGCATATGCAGGACAACCAGATGATCAGGCCCTGTCAGCATGGGCTTATGAAATCAGGTCCTGCTTGACTAACCTGATCTCCTTCTATGACAAGGTGACCCACTTAGTGGATGAGGAAAAGCCTGTGGATGTTGTTTAACTGGATGTTAGTAAAGCTTTTGACACCTGGAGAAACTGACTACCAAACCCACCATTTGGAATTTAGTGTATCACCAGAACCTCTTTTCAGTATCTGTGTGTCTATATATCTATATATATAATGTCAGGAAACACAGGCTATATTTAATTATAATTAATTTAATTAAATCTGTGCTCCCAAATGAATGCAATGGACATGTTTACACTTCTTTCCTAAGAGCTCAATGGAAAGTTATTGTTTTTTATATGAAAATGTGAACAACTTGTTCACTTGGCCTCCTATTAACATCCCATTAAAATATGCAGAGGCTTCTGACTTTGTGTTTTAAGTGACCAGGTGTCTTCCTCACTCAGACAAGCAAGGACTTAGTTGATGGCTGCAATATCAGCAGGTCTGCTACTGGCCTTCTCTTGAATTTCTCTTTTGATTTGTGGATTTGTGAAGCTGGTGAGGTTTTTTACATGCATGCTCTTTTTTTTCCCTTTGGCCAGGAGACAGAGGTCTTCCCATAGCTCAAGAGACCCTTTGTGCTCAGGTAACTGATACCTGCTCTTTTCTTGTGTCATCAAATGGGTCCTGGTTTTCTGATGGTCGAGATTAAGTACTGTGTGCAGTTCTGGGCCCCATAATTTAATAAGGATGTGAAGTTCCTTGAATGCTTCTAGAGAGGGGCAACAAAGCTCGTGAAAAGGACGGAAGGAATGTTATATGAGGAGCAACTGAGGACTGTGGCTTTGTCTAGTTTGGAGAAAAGGAGGCTGAAAAGTGACCTCCTTACTCTCTGAGCACAGGAAGCGGAGGTGTAGGTGTTGATCTCTTCCCCCGGTATCCAGTTACAGGCTGTGTGGGAATGGTTCAAAGCTGTGCCAGGGAAGCTTTAGACTGGACATTAGGAAACATTCTTTATCAAGAGGGTGGTCTGGAGCAAGCTTCCCAGAGAGGGGGTCTATATCCCAAGCCTGTCCATGTTTAAGAGGCATTTGGACAACGCCCTTAATAATGTGCTTTAACTGCTGGTCACCCATGAATTGGTCAGGCAGTTGGACAAGATGGTCATTGTAGGCCCCTTCCGACTGAAAATATTCTATTTTGTATTGTATCATAGCATATTGTATCATATCATATCGTATTCCATTCCATTCCATCTTTTAAAGAGGAGAATGTCTGCCCTTTGCAGCAATTTTTACTCTATTATCAGAGAAGAGATGCTATCATATTTTTCTTGCAGCTGCAGGAGGATCGAATAGCCTCCACAGAGCATTTTTCTGGAAGCCATATGCCTTTTCTGGAAGGTGTCTTGCCAGTGAGCTGGCAAATCCTGTACTGCTTGGCTCTAAATGCATCAAAAATAAATTACTGGTGCTGGGAAGAAGGAAACATGCTTGGTGTCAACTCAGTGCTCTGAGATTTACCACCAGGCAGGGATGAGGAACCCTTCACTAAAGCTGCTCACTTTCTCCTCTGAATTAATTTCATGCTCACCTCCGGTGCCAGAGTGATGCTCAGCCTGTCTTTGTTTGAAGAAATAGCAGTGGCAAGTCTCCAGCCTCTTTCCCCAAGACAAGGATGCACCCAGCAGAAAGCAGTGCTCCTCACTGTTGCCCCCCACCCCCAGCACTGACCTGCCACTGGGCACTGCTGCAGTGTGCACTGCCTGGAAATAAACACCACTCAAGAAGTGCTCATTGTGGTAATTCATGGTTCCTCTCATTAACTGGCTGGCTGGGACTCACCTCACCCAGGTGGAGGGCAGTCACGGTCACCGTGTCATCGTCACAGTCTCCTCCTGTGGACAATGGCTCCTTGTCTGACTCCAGCCTTGGACTCCCTTGGGCAAGCTCCCATGAAGCTTGCTACGAGGAAGAGTTGCCAGTTAGTTTTTATTAATTCAAAGGGTTGTCTTACAATTCTATATGTAGTGCTTTTCTCAGAAAGGCTTTGTCATCCATTGTTTCCCCTTCACCTCCTCTCCTGGGACCCCAAAACTTCTGCATGCCTCATTGTGTCAGGGCCCACCTTCAGCAGGAGAAAGGCCCACCACAGACCTATCCACCTCCCGCTGGTCTTGTACAGTCTAGTGGAGGGGGCAAACACACACCCCAGCACGTGGCATCACACTCCCATCTATTTGTGCAAGGGAAAAAGCAGACGTGCTGATCAAGCACAACATCATCCGTTCCTGGAAACACCAACTGATCTCCAAGCACATCCCAAGAGCTTGGAAGGCTACATTTCTTTCCTCTTTTTGGGATCTGGCCCTTCAAATTTGAGAGGAAAAACTTCTAAATTAGCCTAAGCACTGTCCCATGCTTTTGAAATATTCATAAATAATCTCTAAATAGCAGCTTGGAGTGGAGAGGTTTGCTGATGATATTCAGGGTAGTTGAGGCAAAGGGCTGACTGTGAAGAGCTGCAGGAAGACCCTTGTGGCACTGAATAAAACGGTAATAAAATCACAGATGAAATCTGATGTAGATAAATGTAAAGTGATGCGCATGGGAAAAGACAGTCCTAGCTTTACATACAAAATAATGGGCTCTGAGCTGGCTATTTCCACTTGGGAGAGAAATCTTCAGGTTATAATAGATAGCTCTATGCAAATGTCAGCTCAACACTCAGTAGCAATCAAAAAAGCAAACAGAAAGCTAGAAATTGTTAGGAAAGGAGGAGAGAGGAAAACAGAGGAAATAATTGTGCGGCTGTATAAATCTGTGGTCTCCCATCTCTTGAATGCTGTTGTGCAACTCTGATGCACCAATCTCAGATATGATATAGAAAAAATAGAAACGTTAGAGAGGAAGGGAATTGAAGATGATCAAAGGCATAAAAGGGTCTCCATTCAGGGAATGACTGGATAGACTAAGACTTTTTATCCTGGAAGAAAAAATGACTGGAGAAGAAATAGGACCAAATTCTGTGGTGGGAAGAGTGGCGTGACTGGGGAACAGCTGTTGGCATTATTCAGTGCTCTTCAAAGGAAGAGAGTGATCACCAAAGAAAACTATCAGGTGGCAAGTTCAAAGTAAACAAAAGATAATTTTATCTGTGGCACTCCTTGCCACAGGGGACAGCGGATGCTTAAAGTTTACTTTGGTTCAATGGGGTGTAAACTAATCAATGGAAGAAGAATCTGTCAAGGGCTATTAAATGTAGAGACGGTAGCTACAGTTCAGGAGGTTCCCAAGTCACAGACCACTAGGGGAATGGAAAATATTATGGGAAGCACAAACAAATGTTTGCTCTATTTTTGTATTTCTTCCTGAGCATCTGCTGGCTCTCATCCAGAGCAGGGTGCTGGGCCAGGTGCACTTTGGAACTGACCTTTTCAGCCATCCTTATGTCGTACATTTCACACTAGGCCATTTCTCCCACTAAGGTAAAGCAGCTTAAATGTAACCCAAGTTGGCTGGTGCTGCTGCCTGTCGCCATTTCCAATTCATCCCCCTGCATCACACAATTATAGCTGCTCGGTGGCTTTTCAGCCTGAGCACACCAGATGGAGGTTTCAGCTTAAAACCCCTTCTATCAAGACCTGCAGGCAGGTCCATCCCCCTTTTCCTTTAACTCCCAATGTGAGAGCCTCTGTAGGCCAACCACTTCAGAGAACAGACCCCTTCTCATGAGATACCCCCGCTGTGGAAGACAAAGTAATGACCTCTGTGGCTGTTGGTGGGAGCCCTGATGCACACCTGAGTGACCAAGGGAAGGCACCAGCCACCTGAGTACTGGTTGTCCCAACAGGAACAATGGCATGAAGCAAGTGGCACACCCTTGCAGAAACCTGGCTCGTGCCGTCTCCTCCCATCACCAGGTCTGGGATCTGAGGAAGCCTGTCCAGTCCACCTTCTCCTGCATGACGTCTTCTTCACAGGTCCTCAGCTGGAAGTCAAGTTGTTCTGAATCACGACTGATAACCAAGGACTGTGTCTCGTGCTCCATGCAGGCCTCTAATGTACATCTTGCTGCATGGTGGAAGCATGACCTGGTACTGCCTGTGTTTCAGAACAAGGATGTTTCGTGGCAGTTGAGTCACCTTCCTCTAGCCTGACTTGGTTCATTTGTTTTTTATTGTTCCAAGGTAGCATTCAAAGACTCTTCAAGCTCCTGTTCTGCTTATGATTCATGGTTACAAACGATGGAATAAAATGGGCAGCAGTGGCTCAAGTGGTTGGTCTAAATCTGAGTGTTTCATTCAATTTTTCTCCCAGGAAATTAAAAACAAACACTTGGACACTCCAATGACACAATATGTAAGTACCTCTTCTGTCTGAAAACTCATCACCCTAATGACAGAGACATTTGTGTCCCTGTACACTTTTCCAAGGTTGCCTTAAAAGCCATGTCTTGGCTATTTACCAGCTGATGGATACAAACTAGGAGCCTTGCTTTGCACCTTCTTCCCAGCTAGAAATGAGAATGAGGAATAGTGGCTATTACAAGGTAATCACACCCTGGAGGGAAGTTCCTGAGCTCAAGCATCTCCATTGCCCAGATCAGGGTAATCTCCTTGCACTCTTCTAGCCATTGGCAAAGCTTGTCAAACTAGGCTCTTCTGTCACTCTCAGCATTTAGGACCCTGTCCTATTTCTTGGGGCTGCTGTATCACCCAAGCAGTCCTGTGTTGACAGGGCTCAGTAATGTGGAGGTGAGGCTTATTTTCTGAAAATGTACCTTTTCCACCTCTCAAGCCTAATTTGAAGTAAATGTAAAGCCAAAATCTATTCTTATTGACACCTGTGCTGTTTTGCAGCAGCTCTGAAGGAGTAATGTTGATATATATGTTGAAACAGGAGCACAATCAGACATCTGTCCACTTGATTGATCGGTGGGAGCACAAAAAGCTCCATTACAGACACCGAAGTAAATGATCATAACTGTGATAGTTATGAAAAAAAATCAGACCAACCAAACAACCCAGTACCCACATTTCTTGGCCCTAGATTTCCATTAGGAAGGACTCCTTGCTGTGTTTGGCTCTGTAAGACAGGGAGAAAGAGGAGAGCCTTGACTGTAGAGTGCCAACTGTAAGTGGGCAAGGTCAGGAAACTCCAGCTCTTGGATGCAACCTGGGGAAACTATGTGTCTTCCTTGCTCCCTTCCTCTTCCTCCTCCTCCTCTTCTTCCCCTGTTGTGTCTGCCCCTCTCATCCACTTCTCCTCCTCCGTGGGGCTCCCCACCCATCACTGCTTGGTGGTCCTGCCACTCCCAGTGAGTATGAGCCAAGGCAAACATTGATCTAGTTCCCCACATGTGGGCTGGCCCCATCCCACCAGTGCTGGAGGGAGCTTTTAGCCAAAGAAAGGCAGAACCCAGGCTTGGGCTGCCAGGGTGCATCACTGGTATAGTCTTCTCACTACTGTGATAGCCTTATTTTAATATATTTACGCTGAATAATACATATTTCTTGTGAAGAAAGGCAAGTATTTCTGTACTGGGGGAACTTGGCAGCTTTGAATACTGAGCAGCCATTTCCTCAGAGCAGTAGGATTCAACCCGGTATTCAACCCTATTAGCGTTAAAAGGAGCTGTCTAAATGTCAAGCCAGGTTCAATAAATAAGCACTAACACATTTAGAAATGGCTTAGAAAGGGGAATTAAAAGTTTTGTTGCTAATTATATTCCTTATTTTATATTTTCTGACAATTCTAGCTCTTCCATTCAAATGAGACAAACATTGGCTGCCAAGATGAAGGAAAAGTGATGACCTGAAAGTTGAGGGTGAGTAAAGCTGTTTATACATTAAAGAGAGCTAACGGGGACCTCAGCCCCTCTCGCAAGCCCCTGGAAGCACCATAAGGATGGGGTCAGCAGTCCTTTTAGTCAGGTACCTTTCAGCCTGCTTGTTACAGTGGGTCCCAGATCCTCTGATACCTCTTGATCCCACCAGAATCAGGAAATGCCAGGAGACAAAGGAGAGGAGGGCAGGCTCCTCCAAGCAGCTGAAGGCATGCAGCCCAGGAAGTAGGAAAGCAGAAGCAGGGAGCACAGCTTGCTGAAGGCACATTTCATAAACAGCTTCAGAAATCAGAGCCGGTTTTAACAAGCAGTCCTGTTCCTCTGGACACAGCCACCTCCAGCACTGCCTGAATGGAAGTGGCTCACCCACGTCTGGTGCTTTGATGCAGTAATGACATATAACTAATACTGATAGCAAAGGCTAATCCACTCTGCCCTGTAATGTCTCCAGTCAATCATGCAATATTCTGTTATTGGAAAAACTCATTTTTGCCCCTCTGATGGTAATCAGTGTATGTCCCGAAGCACAAAGCTTGATAGCCTGTGTAATTTGCAACCCAGCTAAGTGTAACTGCAGATGTTAATCCTATTTATACAAATGCCTGACAAGTAAAAGTAGGAATGGAGGGACAAGCTATAGGGCAGGGGAAGACATAAAGCCAGGTTTCCAGGAATTCTCCTCCTGCAGATTTCAAGCTCTGTACCTCAGTGATGGGAGATGGAGAGGCTTGGGGTGGGCAAAAGGAGGTAGCACAGGCAGTGATTCTGCAGTTGTGCCCCTCCTTTTGCCTAGTATGTGTTCTGGAAAACGCTGGATAAGACTTCTCCATGGAGGATGTCCCCTCCCCTGGGCAACCACTCTCTACCTAACAAACATCTGTCAAAGCTTGTTGTGAAAATGAACAAACAAAAAACCAACCAACCAATCAAAACCACAAAACAAACCAACCAACCAACCAAAAAAAGCACAAATGTCTTCTTTCTGCCCTTTCTTCTTTTGTCCCCAGAATGAGCTCTTTTTATCCCAAGCAGAAAGGAAGTGCTTTGGAGTGTCAGGTCTTTCTTTCACAGCCTGAGCATGACATCCCTCTGCAGATACTTTACCTGGGCCCTCTGAGGAGGGGTGTCCTGTGGGTCAGGAGACCTGCGTGAACTGAACCAAGGCTGAAGGTCACCCCCATAAGTGAAGTGCCTGAATTAGGATCCTGATATTGTCTACAGCAAGGAACAGGCACCTCCAGTAAGTGACTCAGAGTAGGCATTTAGCTCAGGGGGGATCAGATGGGGACACAGCTCTCTAGTTACCCACTCCTAAAAGAGCAGGGAAAGGCATTTCCTCACCTAACCAGGGTACAATGAGACCTAAAGTTAAATGACATATTCTGGGTGAACTGCCCCCCTGAATTGAAGCTCAGTTTGTCTACTTGGCTGCTCAGTACTGAAAATACCTTCCTAATTGCCTTATGCAGGACTAAACTGTGGGAGGGCGGGTTATGTAGTCAGAGAGGCCCCAGATCTGCTCCCATTGCAGCTGGGTACTCAAAACACACTTGTAGTGGTGATGGGTACCTGTGCTTCTGATCGCTCAATCCACCTATTTCACCAAGGAAGGGGAGGAAGGGAGATCATTGCTTTGTAACTGCAGGAAAGCTCCAATTTCTAGCAATTCACACCTTCGGGTGAAATCTCACCAGACAAGTCTCTCAGGGCTCCCAGAAGAGAAAGGTTTAATGTCAGCAAGCCAGGGCTTTGTAGGAGCTATGACCTGACAATTACAGCAGTCCCAGCAGGGACACAGCTGCCCAGCAGTGTTTCCAGTCACAGATTTCCTTGGCTTTGCTTCCCTCCCAGCAGCCCTGTAACACCCAGCACCGTCACCCCAATGTGTTACTACTGTCACCATCCCTTGTCCTGCGGGATCAATGAAATAGAAGAATTTCCCTGGTCTTATTCCAGGTTTAGCTAATCTAAACCAAACACTAAAAATCCCCCAGACCCATAAGAAGGGAACCTCATCTCCACGACTGTTTAATGAAGAATGATACCTCTAGAAACCATACTTATACATTATACCGATTTTTTTTGTGCTTCATTTTCCTGATGTTCATCTCCAGGTGTGTCTCACACTTGAGCAAGAAACACCAGATGCACTTAAGAGCACACACTTGTGGGTGCACATAGTGCTTTACCTCACCAACACATCCTCTCTGCTTCATTACACTGAGTCTTGTTTGCTTTTTAGAGCAAGTCTGTGACACTTTAGCCCTGTTGCACATTTCCATACCCGCAGGAGCTCTGACCATAGCCAAGAGCCCCCATCTGCTGTGGTTCCATCTGTAGGTCTAAGGACAGCAGCGAGAATGGATGGCAGGGGATGGTAATATCTTTAAGTGAATCCATTAATACATATGGAAAAGAACAGATGAGCATTTGGGCCCATTTGCTGCTTTCTTTCAGGCCTGAGAAAGAGTTGGTACAGCCAAGAACACATTTTCCATCCCAACTGTACACTACAATTCATTTGCCTACAAAAATCACTTCTCTGGGCACTTCACAGTTGTAAAGCATGCTGTTTTCTATTCCTGGCTTCCTTTAAAAGGCCAGCTCTTGCTGCTTATATTAGTGAATGCACCAGACACATGGTACAGCCGTGAGCACTGCTGTGTAGGAGTCTTCACATCATAGTTTTCCAGGCTTGATCCTCCATGCACTTAAACTGATTTTACACTCATGGTACTCCTGGGACACCCAGGCAGCTGCTTTCAGGCTTTTGCCAGTGTAATTAAGATTAGTATTGGGCCCAAGAGCTTGTGTGCCTTGCAATAGCCTACATGATGCAGGCACTTTTACCCCAGTGAGCTCATATCCGTGTTTCTGGAGGACAAAGAGTAGGACTGGTGTCCATGACTAGGATGAGCACAAAACTGATGGTTAACTGTGAGAATGGACAAGCAAGCTGAAATGAAAACAGGCAAAACTGTTTTAGGATCTGGTTGTGATGCACATACCAGCAAGCAGCATTGGTTCTTTTGGCATCCGTGTGCAGAGGACTGTTTGGTCAGAAAAAGTGTATTAAACCCAGAAGTTTAATGCTGCTCACCTTGGTCTTCTGTAGGCTTAAGGCTGCTCCCGCCACCCACAGCCTCTGATCTCTTTTTCTCCTCTCCTATTACTGAAACAACCTAAACATCATGTTTTAGTTATAAAGTGAGTTTAGTGTATGGAAGGGTGGGAGGGGAAGGGGGATTAAATTTACTGCTTCAGTGACTACAGATCTGAAATAAATCTCTGATTCAATGATAGATCAATAACACCAAGATTGGGTTTAAATTATTAATAAACTATGAGAAACGAGGATAATTATTCTGAGTCACAGCTCTCTAATGCACTGCACATTTTTTTCCCCAAGACATCTGCATTGAAGCACGACCTGCTTATCTTTTGGCAGAAAGCTGTAGCCAAGAAGTTAATGCTTTTTTGTTTTGCCAGCTAAGCATTTCATAAACCCTTGTGGGCTGAAGCAGCCTGGTGACAATGTTGTGCTTCTCTCAGAGAGGAACCATTAGGCCAGCATATCCTAAAACATTTAGGTGTCTAATGTGTCCCTGGAATTCAATGTGGTTCATCTGAATCACATTTGTGAATGGTTTAGAAGGCCCTCAGACATCCTTCTGAACTTGGATGGCTGGAGATGGAGGAGTTTCCTGGAAGGAAATTAATGGCCTTGAAAAGTGACCTTGGATGGCTTCAGAGGCCCATCTTGCTGGTAACAACACAGAGAGACCACGTCAGGACTGCAGGAGGCAGGAAGGGGAGGAACGGCTTCTGCATATTGCTGCTAGACTGCAGTGACAGCACTGTTGAACTGCCTGTGAACTTCAAGTGAAGGTCTCTTCATTCCCCCTTTTTGGGCAAGAAGAGAGGGATCCATCGGCCCAAGGAGGCCCATTAAAATCAAGAGGCTGAAAATTATAATTTTCCTTCGTTCTGAGTCACAACCATTTCTGTTGACTGAGACAAACCAGGATAACGTACCATGGGCCGGAGATGCTGAGCACCTCTGGGCACCCTCCCACCTCAGAAGATGCCATTCCTCATCCAGCATCATGGCTTAGGGTGGTGATGGAGAGCAAGTCTGACTACAAGGGGCAGCTCACTGCAAAATCATCTCATGCCTGAAATGCACTAATTTAAAACTGCCTGTGGCCTTAGCAAATGAAAATAAATCAACACCAAAACACAAAAACAAACAAAAAACATGGAAAAAGAAAAAAAAATGCTGAACAAACTGTGGTTGGAGCCTGAGCTGATCTGATCCAAGAGAAGGAGTGAAGGTCTTTTGATTTTTATTATTATTTTTTAATTTATCTGCATTAGTAATTCAACAGGGCTTTTACACATCACTGCTTTTTCATTAGTTACCTAGGAATTGTAAGGGATTCTGTAAGAGCACACAAATTTATGCACTGGTGGATGAAAACTTTTGAGGAGTAGGGGAACTAGCAATGCTCTGGTGCCTCCATCATGTGTTTGCTCTCCTAGTTCTGCTGAGGTAGCAAAACACCATCATCTCTGCCTTGCACATGAGAAGCAAAGCCCAGTAAAGGGTCACGTACAGCTTAACTGGGACAAGTATCCAACCCAAATATCCTGGGAACCCTCATTCCTGGGACCAGGGGCTTAGCAGGTGACTTTTGCTGCTCCACAGGTCAAGCTGGTGAGTGCTTGAGGACAAGATGTGCTCATACTGAGCAACTTGTCTGCCCATTCAATGTGCAGACAGATGGTTGCACAGCCCCTGAACCATGACTGGTCCCTTATGGACAGCTCAGGTCAGCCCTGGGAGGAGCTGGGCTGCTGTGTCCCCTCCAGCTCCCACAGCAGCAGCTCCACACCGCATGGGAAGGCTCAAACCTCTGAGATGGATTGGAAATCTCATTTTTCTTGCATTGGTGTAGTGACTTTCTGTTAGCCTGGAAACCATAAGACTGATGTCCCTAGATATCACAACAGAGGTTTTAGCTCAGACCGTAACATTTTCATAATTTGGAGAAGAAATAGAGCCTGCATTCTTTCAGGCTGCAAGTTATGAATTTATAACCCTGTAATGAAAAAACCACCTTGCTGCATGTTCATGTAACAATACATCAGCCTTCCTCTAAACAGCTGCTTGTATCAGTTTCCCTTGGTGCCAAGTGCATGTGGTAACATCTTTAAGGAAAAAAACCCAAAACATCCTTCAGATGTTCACATAAGAATGATATCAATAAACTGAGTGCCATTTAAAGTACACTGCAGAAGAATTTGATCTTTATTTGTCACTTGAACAAGCATCTTTATTCAATTTCTCTTCTCTCCCTAATGTCATATCTACCATTAGATTATGTTTAATGTTTATATCAGACAGCTGAAAGGAGTGAAAGTGTGTCTCCCTGGACAATGTGAATTCATGTTGCTGTAGCATCATCGGTGGTGTGAAAGGTGGTATTACACTGATTTACTGTGGCTTGGGAATCAGACCTCCCTTTCCTCCACAGCTGGAAGAGCAGCCTGCAAAATAAAAAATCACACATTGCAGTTGCTCTGAGAGATGCTGCACAGGATTTATCTGTCTAACGACAACAAAAAAATTAAAAGAAACCTCTGCAGTGGCTGGCAGAGTCCCTTTTAATACAGCAAATGTGGAGGGGCCCAAAGACGACCATTCAGACAGATATAACTTCCAGTTTATTAATAGCAGGGGCACAGCAACGGCTGCCAGGCTGTGGATGTTTCAGGCATACTGTAAATCTCCAGTTGTTAGGTGTTCCTGCTGCTCGCCTGTGTATGGCAGAAATACAGCCTAATGTGACTGAATTATATAGAAAAATGTTACCAATTACTCTCCTTCCTTGAATTTCTTTGGCTTAGATCCAGGGGGCTGATCTGATGGGGAATCTGTCGCTGGCAGTGGAAAGGAGAGAAAAAGCTTTCTTCAAAAAAAAAAACCAGAAGATCCTCTTTTTTTTTTTTTTTTTTTTTTTTTTTGTGAACAGCAAGGTTTTTTTTTTTCCTTGAGTTTTTTTGTCATTTCATGATTTTGTATTTCAGATAAAACCTTCCTACCTTAATGAGGAACATTTTTCCCCACTGGTTTTAATGGTATAATAAATTGTGGGAGAGTGAAGAAAAAGGTCCCAAGAATGAGCCTTAAAAAAAGTTGCTGGAGACTGAGGGCAGGCTTTGCATAGGAAGAAACTAGAGTTACAAACTTATTTACTTTGCCTTTCCATTCAACTTCCATCTCTAGGCAGCTTGTGTCCCTTTATTTTACCAGCTCGCTGGGAGGGCATATTCCCAGTGGTGTTTCACTTTCCCTGCTCGTACCAGTGCGGCTGCAATGGGACAAAGGGGACCAGGGTTACCCTCTCTGTAAGGTCATGATGCTAGAAGAATGGGGTGAAAACTGGGAATTTTGACCTGGACACCTGGTACAGGCAGATTAAGTTCCCTGAGGGGCTGGCTGTCAGAGCAGTGCCTCTCTCCTCCAGGTTTGTGTTAATGCACTGGCTGCACGTTTCCTTCTGTGTGCATCCCTGGGGTCTGTTGCAGCCCCCATCTACCAGGATAATTGTGCATCTAGGATCAGCTCAAATGCTCTATCAGATAAACCAGCACTTAGGCGACCTACCTTGGTGCCAACTTCACATGGGTTTTTACTTCCAAAGAATCAGAAAGGACAGAAGGACAGATTTAGGCCACGCATGTGCAGAAGGGGGGGGGGGGGAGGAGAGGCCCCCCTTAGGCTGGGTGAAAGAGGACTGACATGGAAGTTTTTGGGAAGGGAAGTAGGGTGAGGGAGGAAGT